>LUGF01046803.1:278147-289384 GCA_001625245.1 Calycopis cecrops | reverse complement strand
GCAGCTTCATCTATATGAGAGGTGAACTCACCTGGAGCGTCGAACCTCTGTACTTATGGTCGATAGGGGGACAGACCCCCCCTTCTTTCCCAGACTAATGGGAGAAGGCAACCCGGGCTTTTTGCGATTAATAGGTTAAGCTATTATTATCTTGGCCGAGGACAACGGGTGTCCTCAGCTCCCCACCTTTAACGGAGGGGAGCAGCTCGCGCGCGGCAGCTAAAAGCGGCCGACACGGGTCATGAGCTTGAAGAGCTCTATGAGCTATCTTGACTGGGGGGCCCGGACCCCCCCTCCACCACTGGCGGGTGGTACGACTCGCGCGCGGGTGTCGTGACTAACCTAACCGGTACGGCGGTTTGATTTGAGCTCTGCAAAAGGGCACTGGCATTATTCCCTGAGACTGAACTAACATCGTCGTTCTGGCTGTCAGGAGCCGAACCGCAGGAGAATACATTTACGTATGATACCTTCAAGGTAACCCTAGACCTATGTCGGACTTGACAATTAGTGCAATCACTAAACACTTCCAAGTGCCTTCAGCCGATATAACTGGAGGGTCCCCGATTTGCAAGCAACACCTCTCTTCTCCTCCTTGGTATCTGTCCGGCTTTAATATTACAGCCTACTTTACTTTTCTCTTATATTAAAACAAAATTAGCCAACTAGACCAGCTATTGCGTCAAACAGGATGCTATTCGACAGAATATTCAATTTTTAAGATCGCATTTCCGCCATTTCTCGTTTCTAAACCCCACTTCGAGAGAGCGCAGTGCGAACTCGTCTATGAAAGTTGTCCGCTACACGAGATGTGCGTCCTATATCAGGCATGCGTTTAAATAAATATAAAATAACGCGATATAAATGCAAATAGATAGTCAATCAATAGAATAAAATAGAACAGAATATATTTATTTATATAGACACTGTACTGGGCGCATAAAATTTGATCGGCTGAACACTAACACGAGAAGAAGAATTCATTTGGGTACATACTATCACAATTCGACTAGCGATAATTCTGTTTTTAGGTTCAAAATCCTCATCATCACCACCATCATCATCATCATCATCAGCCTATTGCAGTCCACATTTGGACATTGGCCTCTCCCATAGTACGCCGCTGGGCCTCGATGTTCGGCTAACCTTTCTCTCAATCTAATATCCGTTGTAATCAAAATCAACATGAGCCTTTTATTGCTGAACGCTGGCGAATTAATGCTAGCTTGCTTAGGGGTTCAGCCCTACCCCCGCCTAAATACAAGTCCTATAAAATACTAAATTCCCATGATGAAACCTATGTTTACTATCGAAGCGACGACGCGACGTTCAATACTTTCCCCTCCTGAATCAAAAAAGACTAGTTCGACAGAGCCACTGCTATATATAGTTCTATTATATACTCTATTATATATATTATACATACTCTATTATACTACTACTATATTACTACTATATACTCTATATATATTATACATACTCTATTAAATGTCTAATGTATTAGACATTTAATATAGTACACTTGCCTGCCACTCTACATAAACCCTCTACTATATGACAAGATCGTTCCTGGTCGACCACAAATAAACACGATCAATTGCTTAGTCTCTATCACACTAAACACTGAGTTTACAATGGAAATACGGCTTGTACATGAATATCACGGAGCCTGCTATGTTTTCAACAGTTGCGCTGGTGTGTGAAGTATAATAATTTATTCACCTTGAAATTCAAATTATTTGCGCTTGCTTAAATTTGGAGTATTTAAAAATATTCTAAACTAGGCAAACATTGTTTATACTGGTTAATTATTACTTAAACGTTATTACAATGGCTGTTTTATATTATTTATACTTTGATTCAGATGCGTAAACTTTATAGGTGCTTTGAATTCAAGCAAGGGATGAGAAACAATTTTAAATATACGTTTTAAAAGTCGATTAGTAGTAAGTGTTACAAAATTAAAATGTAGAGTTCACAAACTTAAGCATAAAGTAGGAGTTTACAATATCGTTTATTTTAGGGCATTGACTCTTTCCCGACCAACTAAAATGACGATTTCTGAAGTTAAATATATTTTAGTAGTAAATATTAGAAATTTAAAATGTAGAGTCCACAAACTTGCGTATACCTAAGCATAATGCAGTGGTTTAATGTATCAGGGCTAGGGTTGAACCGGTGGTAGATGAAAAAATTTTTTTGACGTTCAAAAAGCAATTTTTTAAATTCTATTTTGAATAAAAATATTTTGATTTTGATTTTGATTTTTGTTTATTTTCAAGTAAGATAGTTGTCAAGAGTTGATGGTATGTCATCATCGTTGACTCTGTCCCGACCAACTAACATGGCGATTTGTGAAGTTATAGGTACTCGCATATCGACATGGTTGGTTGAATGCAAGAGGCCGAGACAAGGCGATATCATGTACTTCGACGAAACTCTACTTACAACGCTAAATGACGTCGAACATGATATAGGATATATTTAACATCAATGTTACAATTTTCCATATTTGAAGGTACTCTGAATATTTCTGATAGGCTGTTTTAGGTACTACTTACCAGGACTCTACATAGATTAATATGCAGACATATTTTTTGGCATACTCGTAGTTACATACAGATACACATACAACCAGCATCAGCTACCACAACTCTATGCAACACACCGGTAGACAGAAATTAAAATCATGGCAAGGATCAAAACATAGAGGCTAAGCAATAATAAAAGTAATGAAATCTTTTTCATCATTGAACAGAATATTCATGTTTATTTGCTAGAGTCCAAATTATGTAGGTAACATTACACTCAAATTAATTCTTTTATTTTATTTCATAAATAAAAGACTGAATTTGAAAATTATAATTTTAAAATCACAATAACCTACAAAGGCATATAAAAGAATCTAGGTGCAAAAGATATAAAGAAATCGCAAGCAGTGCATATAGATAAGATAAATTTGTGAATCAAAATGTTGATATCAACGGTTTCGCCTAGACCAGTTTTGATAAATATTATTCAAATTATAAGACATGTTTGAAATGTCACAAAAGCTTCGAAACAAAATTCACATGCATCTATAATCATCATGGTGAGATCAGTTGTTATAGAACTTCTTTCAATGAATTCGGAGACCTCGTTTCCACTTACATCTAACGCCACAGGGCACAGCATCAATATTATACTTACGTTGTTGCTGATGTAGATATTATGTATTTAATTTGGCTCATTGAGGCCAAGAATTGAAACTCTCACGATCACATTAATATAATTTTAACTATGGTACAATTATAGTAAATTATGATATATTTAATTATTTCAACCAAAGAGAAATAAAGAACAGTTATCGAATATAATATAAACTGTTAACCTATAAAAAAAAAACTGGAAAAAAAATATTCACAAACACTCGTGCATTTTCTACCAAAACAAATCTCATTGTTTACAAATTTACAAAAGTTTCTAATAATTACGTTCGTGTCACTGCACATGTAGCGTTCTAAACCTTTTTAATTACCTCCAAAGCGATTGGAAAAAAAATGTTTTTAAACACAAAATTCGTTTGAATTTGAATTGGTAGAACGTAGCGCGAGAACCTGCCAATGACTTACCTCTCTCCTGGAAGTCAGCTCGGCAGCTGGAGGCCGCAAGGACAATCAACAGGGTCACTTTTATCATTGTCACAACACGCATCAACGAAACATGCTAGCAATGGTCACAGTTTTGGAAACACAACATTTGATACACGCAGTCGTTATGTACGTGACGGTGGCACGTCTGTTTCGCTCGCAAGCACAACTTGTATGACGGGATTGTAACTTCAACTCAGAGGCGCGTACGCACCGCTTTGTTATTGGCATAGAACGTTTAAAACAGAAACGACCACCCATCCATTGATTGAAACGTAGCAACGAGTTTTGATTAAAATGTCTTTTAATTTAATACCTTGTTCAACGCAAATACACTTTTTATCTATTTGTAGAAATTTTTTACATTTTCTCTCTAAAATAATTCTAAAATTTATCTAAAATAGTAGATAGTAATTTCAATTCAAGTAAATCTTTTTTAAAATGTTATTATCTGATTTGCTTAATTATGACCAGTCTTCTCGGCTATACATGACTCAAAATTATTTAGTGAATTATTTTTATAATTCATTTATTAAAAATAACAAAACGAAGTCTCGCAAGTAAATAATTATTAACTTCCTCATCACAAAGATAATATATTCTTATCTTTTAGTCGATAAGTACAAAGTTAGTATTTATACAAAAGGGTAGTCTACAATATGCTAATTTATATATCTATATTTAAATTACCATATTGTCCATTCGTTTGCTAAGTTAATCTTTGATAGCACAGTAGCGGTTGTTTGAGGCTATATCGTGGATCGACGCTCGCGCAGGTAAGCCTTCGGGGGTCGGCGTAGGCGAGGGGTGCGGAGAGAGGGGATGATCAATGCACTTGCGGCCCAGCCGGGATGAAAGGAGACATTCATTCACGCGCCATGTTAGCCTTTCGATCTGTACAATAGAGGCCGGGACAAAGCGTTGCTCAGATGCCACGTGCATCTTGTTCTATCCGAGATTTTCTCAGGGTGTACATTCTCACATATTTTATAAACTTTCTATTATAATTATGACATTAAATTAATTATTCGTATAAGGTTTACAGTTCTTAGATAAAGGGTCGTAAAGCTTACGTATTTTTGTTTGCTACGATCTTACGTCTTACCTGTTGTCATCATTTCCAGCAAAAGCTCTATTGTTTAGCAGAGCTTGTGCTGTTTAGTATTAAACATTGATAAGACAAAGCTAGCAGATCGCTCCTAGGTCGCCCTACTTAGATGTAGTAGGATCAATATAACCTAATTTTATCGACAAATACCTAATCTTGTAATAATAAATATTGAGAGTTGAGATTCTCCAATCTCCTCTGACCGGGCCCCCTTCCGGCGGAGGGTCTGTGGCATTTTGCCGACTTGCCACCCTGTAGTTACTCTTCTGAACGATGGTTTCAAAAATGACATTAGACTACAACATCTCGCAAGCAGTGGTGGATGTCTCGAGACATCATATCTACATTGCACAGGCATACACGATGACGTCATAAGAAATCTAATTAAGCGGGCAAGAGTGGCTTTGAAGTCTAATATCATAAAAAATGGCCATGAGGGATCGGAACAACAATGTTACTGAAACCATCATAAAAATATTATAGTGGACTCGAAAAATATTTGTATTTTAGGCTTTCGAGTAATGTCATAAATTTAACTAATCAAATAATCAAAAGAAATATCATAAACTACAATTGTGATAGCCATAATCAAGTAGGACAGAGTTAAAAAGTCGAGTATCACATTTTATACTAATTATATAAAAAACTGTAGCAACAAGAAGTAGGTAGGAATACCATACATTGCCTGTAGATAAATAAATAAATAAATAAATCTTTATTTGAAAAACACACTGAGACCGACAAGTTAGGTTAGGATAAACACAATAACAATAACAAAAAGAGAAGAGTGAGAAAAAAAAAGTACATAACAAAATACAATAGGCAACAGTGTGTTTCACAAAATGGAGGGACCTCAGCTATACCCAGAGTCTAATTAGTCCTGACACTGATTTTCAGGGCCACCATCTTTTTTTTTAATCTTGGCGGATGCGACGTGATTTAAAAAATGATGAAACTAAAACATAATAATAATTCAGTTGAATTTTAAATATAGATACATCCTTTCCAAAACATGATTTTATAAATAAACCTAAATACAATAAACTTACACACGAATAATAAATTTATAAATAAAATATTATAAAATAAAAATACCTATATATGTATAGTTATATAATTAAATAAAATAAAATATACTATTAAATAGTAAATATCCATAGTTTTACTAACTTTCTGTCATGCTTTCATTGCAGACGTACTGGGCTCGCATGCCCTAATTACCTCTCACACTATACGACGTGATACTACCTTAAAGAGATAGCTTATCTGTCGAGTTTCGTGCGGTATGTGCCGCTTGTCTTTTGTGGAAGGAGGGATAGGATGAACACATCGGTATAACAGTGCGGGTGAATGATTCTCCTCTCTAATGGATCCATTCCCATCCCTTCATTAACTTATCATTTTTTAAATTAATAATTATAATTATGAATATAGGTACTAATGTTGTAAATGTGACCGTGTGTTTGTTTGTACTTCTTTTACGTCAAAACGAGGCAATGGATGGATGTGCTTTTCTGTGAATAATCCCATATAAGCTAAAGCTAGGGGAATACAAAATAAGCTACTTTTTTCGCTCGTGATTGCCTCATTTTCATGATAAAGATAGCCAATAATAAAAATGTGTGTGTTCTTCTTTCACGTCAATATTTAGGACATGATTGGGCTAGTTAAGTGTTCATTAACACTGTATCTTTTATCTTTTACACATTTTAATATTGTAAAAGATGTAAAATTTGCAATACATAATATTATTACAATATTATTACACATAGTCGTCGCTCCCCACGCCACTTTCATATTTTTATTCTATATCATTACATTTTTAACATATTATAATATATCATTCAATAATATTATCATTAACTCTTGAAAACAGACAGAGACCCTTGTCTGGCACGGGATATAGCCAGTGAACAGAGCATGTAGAGACATGCTCTATTCATTTCGACCTCAGCCAGTTGTTCTTCCATAATAACTGGTATATTTTATAAATGGTTGGCGCAAACCTGTATTTTTACTGTTTGTAAAACTGAATGTTAGCCCTTGGGGAATACCTGATGCTTGGGACACCTATGCAGACCAAGCGGAAAGTATAACATTACTAGCTGCCCTCCGCGGTTTCACTCTCATAAGTTTCGATTCCGTGGAAATATCTAGATGAAAAATAGATGTTGGATGATTCTTAAACCTACCCAATATGCAGACAAAATTTCATGACAATCAGCCTAGCCGTATCAGAGGAGTATGATAATTAGCATTGTGACACGAGAATTATATATACCTATGAGATATTTGTAAACATGAAACCCATCTGTTTAAATTGTATATACCCAATGTCAAAAATCAAGTGACATCTTTTTTTTGTTCAGCCTATGTTGTCCCATTGCTGGGACATGAAAAGTGACATCTAGTATTTTTAAATTTATAAAGGCGTTTTGACTAAGTTAAAAAAAACCGGATAGTCGCCGGTTGTTTTTCCGGTTGATCATTAATCAAGACGATGCTAAAACGTTGGTAGTTTCTATTGAATTAAAAAAAAAAGCAGCAAAGATAAATAAGCCTTAGAAGTGATAATTTAAAACGATCTACGCAGCACAGCAAAATGGCTTGACTTACTTGACTTATATTCCTAAATCCCCGAGTTGGGGCAGAGGGCGTCCACAGTGACTCTCCACGTCGGTCGGTCTTGAGCGTCGCGTTTGATTTCGCTCCAAGTCTTGCCAATCTTCTTCGCCTCGTCAAGAACTGAGCGTCGCCCCCTTCCCTTTCCTTTCCCTTCCCCCCTTCCCTTGGGGATTCCAGTCCATAGCCTGTTTAGGCAAATGGTCGGGACCCCGACGGAGGGTGTGGCTAATCCAGTTCCACTTGCGACGCTTAATTTGCTGGTCGATCGGTGTTTCTCGACAGGTTTCTCGCAAGTTGACATTGGCGATTTTCCCGGGCCAGTGGATGCCAAGAATTTGACGAAGACAGCGGTTGACGACGACTTGGAGCTGATGCGAGATGGCCTTGGTCACCTTCCACGTTTCACACCCGTACAGCAGCACAGTCTTCACGTTGGTCCCAAAAATTTTTTTGAGGAACGCCATTTTGCACTGATGGCTAGGTGGTCAATTTGGTTTTTGGTGATACCATCAGGTGAGGTCCAAGTATATTTATGCTGTTCTCGGTGTATAAATAGAGTTCCACCGATAATAAGGTTCTGATTTTGACAGAACTCCATAAAGCGTTCTCCATTCTCATTGCACACTCCAAGCCCTTGTGTGGCCATGCATCGCTCGCGATTGACGTTGCAACTCCCAACTTTTGCGTTCAGGTCTCCCATGACGATCACAATATCCTGTCTCTTGATGTTCTTGAGGGTGGCATTGAGCGAGTCGTAAAAGTCGTCCTTGGTTTCTTCTGAAGCAGCGTTGGTTGGGGCGTAGCACTGCACGATGGAGATTTTTCGAGCTTTGGAGTAGAACCGGGCGCACATTATTCGGTCTGAGATCGGTTTCCAGTCCAGTAGGCTACTCTTTGCTGAGTTTGAAAGAAGGAGTCCCACGCCATGTTCACGCACTTCCTCTTCCGTTTCCTTGCCGGAGTACAGCAAAGTCAGTCCTCTGGACGTTCTCAGTTCACCGAAGTCGTTTCTTCGCACTTCGCTTAGTCCGAGGATTTGCAGGTTGTATCTAAGCATTTCTGCTTCTGCTTGGGCTAGTCGACTGTCATCACTGAGCGTGCGTACATTCCAAAAATCAATTCGTGTCCGTTTTTTCATGCCAAAGGTCATCGGTAAAGGAAAGGGAGGAGTATAGAATGCTTGTACAAATTACTTTTTGAACGTCAACAATTATAACTACCATAGCTTCCATCGAAGAACCGGCGTATCTAGCAATATAAAAATAAATATATTATCATACTGTATAAGACATGCAATAAAATTACAGTAATTATTCTACAAAATCAGCCTGGAAGGAGGGTATTATTCTCAAGGTGTGGTGTCTGACATATAATCTGCTACCTTATAATATAAGGGATATATTATACCACACAATCGTTCTTTACCTAACAACTTTTTTAAATTTCCTTATTGAAAGTTTTAGGACACATTCTGGGATTCTATTGTCGGGCCCCCTAAAAGAAATTCTTACTTTGCTAACTTTAAAAAGTACATCTAGTTTGTGCTAGTTTCTCGTATTACTATCAAGTTTATCACTTTTTGTACTGAATTCGCTAATGATCTTTCGTACATACAAGACCTTATTTAAAATATATTGACAATAAACAGTCAGTACCCCAATTTCCTTAAATTTATCTCTAAGTGAGTGAGAGTAGAGGTTAGTTTGTATATTGCATGAATAGCTCGCTGCCGCACGAAAATATTATTTATGTCGGCAGCGTTTCCCCACAACAACGTGCCATAAGATAATGTTGTGAAAATTGTTAAAATAAACTAATTTAGCCGTATGTTTATACAAATCTCATATTATATATATAATATGAGATTTGTATTATTTTTCTAACTGCGAATGCTGCCGAACTAAATCTATTCGCAAGCTTAGTAATATGGGGACCCCACTGTAGTATAGAGCCGTAGTGTTATTCGTAAGGATGAAAAGTGAGGAGAGGTCGCGGGAGGAGAGGTGTCTCGGTGTGATGTTGCCGTTCACTTATCTCCCGCGAACGAACGGGGGCGCACCGTCTGATGCGTTGGCGGTGAGGCTGCAGGGGAATAGGAGATGCGGTGTGTCGTTGTCGTCCTCCCTGTCCTCTGCGGCCGTTTAATGGTTGGTCCGAAGCCCAGCGAATGGGACCAGCCAATGCTGGAGGTCCTCTACCCGTCCCTCTGAATCAGCAGATGGTGGCGTGGATTGGGACGACCGGCGTGATGTGCTGCGTTGAAACATTGGGACCAGGGGTTAGGATGGGAACCTGTCCCCATTGCACGGTTCCATCGTGGAGTAGGGACTGTTCAAAGTCAGCAGGACAGTCCCTAAGGAGGAGGAGCCTCGCCTTTTCACCGAGGTCAGTCTGTCGCTAGAGGCGCCCTGTTGCTTTCAGATCCGGGGCCCTCCAATTATAGCGGCTGAAGGCACCCGCAGGGGTTTAGTCAGTAAGGGCAACCCAGTTGCCGAGCTCGACACTGTACCCGGTTGAGCCACCCGGGCTCCGGGGTAGCGTGCTTAAAGGCATTCCCCTGCGTTACCAAAAAAAAAGGCCTATGTCCAGCAGCGGACGGCTTCCGGCTGATGATGATGATGATGATAAGTATATAAGATTCACGTCATACTCCTCTGAAAAGGCTCGTGAAATTTTGTGAGCATATCGGGTAAGTCTGAGAATCGGCCAACATCTATTTTTCATTTCGATATTTCCACGAGCTCGAAAGTGACGCTTGTAATATTTAAATACTAACTTACTAGCACAAACTATAAACAGGTATAATAGAGTGTGGACTTTTTTCTGTATTTAGTAACTTGATAGCTGTAAGCACTACTCTATAATAATTAATTAAACTAAAATTTAACAAACATAAAAGATAATGAATTAACAATAGGTACAGGTTTGCCTGCAATTGTAAGGGGATTTTTAATAAAATAAAAGAAAAAATATGGGAGGTGGACAAGCACATCCTGACATCCGTACCAACCAGAGATGGTAGGTAGATAGAGAGGGTATCACAACTTATATAAGTTGACATTTACATTTGCCCTATACTTTGTATAAAACGAACTACACATATACGAGTAAGTTTATTTATTTCAGGGATATAATTATGGGGAATTTTTAATTGCACCTCTATTTAAAATTTAAGCAAACAACAATCATCCACTAATAATGTACCAGCATATCAAATGAATGACTGTTTATCAAATTAAATAATTGTATAACTAAATGTGTAGTAAAATAAAATGTCTAAAATATATCAGAGTTAGCGACTTTATTTATCTAATTTTACTACGAAAATCTTGTTAAAACCACAGATATAAGCATTCTAAAACAAAATTACTCGCCGTATAACAAAAATACTGATTTGCACACAAAAGTATCCAATATTATCACCGAATTTCCAATCCCCAATCCAAGTCCAATTTTATACTCGGATCGACCACTTGTAATAGTTAATCATAGTGGGCCAGAAGACCCAAATTGACCCCGATAGGTTCGAAGTTGTTAGGTTGTTAGGATATTTTTTTTTATTTGCACTCGGAACACTTGGTCCAATTTCATTATCGGATCGACAACTTGTAATAGTTAATCATAGTGGATCAGAAGACCCAAATTGACCCCGATAGGTTCGAAGTTGTTAGGTTGTTGGGATATTTTTTTTTATTTGCACTCGGAACACTTGGTCCAATTTCATAATCGGATCGACAACTTCTAATAGTTAATCATAGTGAATCAGAAGACCCAAATTTACCCCGATAGGTTCGAAGTTGTTAGGTTGTTAGGATATTTTTTTTATTTGCACTCGGAACACTTGGTCCAATTTCATAATCGGATCGACAACTTGT
>LUGF01046803.1:250579-265241 GCA_001625245.1 Calycopis cecrops | reverse complement strand
TTAAGAGGTCTCTCACATATTTCCCCTTTGGAAGCGTCTACATATCTTTCAAACAACAGATTTTGAAGAAAAATAGTTTTAGTAAACTCATAGAGATATAAAGAAAGAAAATCTATGAGTAAACTTAATGTCATTTTTGAAGACCTTTTCATAGACATCCCTCAAGTACAGGTTGTATGTTTTTTTTTGATTCAGTTCTATGTATATGGGAGTCTCTTTATTTTTTAATTTATTTATTTATTTAATAATTTATGTACATGGAAACTTATATACTAACAGAGATATATTATAGGCAAGTACAAAGGTACAGCTTATTCCATACAGGAATCTCTTCCATAGAGATAGAAGTGATTCGAGTTAACCGAATTGAGCCATCATGGAATCCCACCATCCGCAGCCTAATTTGTTCAACACATTTTGAAAGTGATGATTTTTACATCACTAAGAAAGGACTTTGTCGTGTGGTACGAAATGGATATCCAAAGGTTACGAGGTTCCAATGTTTCTATTATATTGTACTAGTTGTTACGCGCGGCTTCGCTCGCGTGGTTTTTCATGATCAAAAGGATACGATGGCACTCTTTAGTCCTTCAACTATCTCCATACTAAAATAATATTTCCATAATAAGTAATTTAGAAAGTGTTTATAACTCTGACATTTCTGTCAAACATTTGATAGTAGTAATTTCATTTGATAACTAAGGACGTACGTCATACTGTTGCGTGCGCCTGTAATAATGCCATCTATAGCGCTTATTTGATTGATTTGATGGAAATGTGTTTTCCACTGGAAGTTTATCGCTATAAAAAGGAGCCTATGGCGCTGGCTATAGATAGTCCTTCAAATATCTCCATACCAAATATCACATCGAGCCGTTGATCTGATTTAATGTGAAAAAAAGACAAACAAACAAACAAACATACATACATACACACTTTCGCATTTACAATATTATTATGGGTTCAGTAATGTAGGGCACTGAAGATTTTTGTTGAAAATTCCTAAAATTTTCATTATTATGCATTATTTTTCTCTCTAATCGTGGCTAGTTATCGAACCTATGCCAATCCAAAAACAAAATCCATATGAATAAAAAACGTTTCTGGGTAAAATCTCGTAAAACGTTTCGGAACGAAGTTACGGCACTTTAAAAATATTATTTATGCGAAAGTTTGTATGTTTGTTTGTTTATTTGTTTGATTGTTTGTTACTCCTTCACGCAAAAACTACTGAACCGATTTTCATGAAATTTAACACATAGGATTTTATTCCGAAAAAATATTTATATGGGATGCCATGGGATGATTTTCTATTTTCCACGGGAATGAAATTTACGTGGGTGAAATCGCGGGGCGCAGCTAGTAAATAATATGTTTGCTTTTTGTATCCATATATTATTTAAATAACAATCCAAACTTGTTTTTTTTTCTACACTTACTCGCATCGTAGAAATAATCGAAGTTTCGAACGACGCGACGCAGTGAATGGGTTGAAAGAAAATGCTAACGTATGTATTTACTTATCCATTCATCATGTCCGTATTGATATATTTTGGGGTAATAAGTTTTTACTACACAGCAACTCTCACTAGGCGCACACATGTTTTGCGGTTGTCAAAAAACTGGCTTCATTTCACTGTTTATAAGTACAGTGCCACAAACTTATCTGACCCGGTGGCCAAGACTGGAACTAAAGCCGTCATTTTGAAATGACAATCTGTTGTCAGTTTTATTAGTGGAGCGACGCACAAAACTCGTTTACCCTAAAGGGATGGGAGAACATATTTTTAAAGTCTTTTCTTTTATGCAAGAAGAGAAACGTCTCCAAGCTCCATTCATAAATGAATAAAGTAAAATTGTTGATTGTTTGTAAATTAGATTTTTTACACGACCATAACTACAACATTAAAATATAATACTACATTCTTTTATTTCTAAATAACTAATAAAATAATAGTTGTCATGATTTTAGTATTGTGATGCCAAAATTTCAATTACTTCCTACATCGGACATTATTTTTACCCTAAAAATCGGAATATATCATTTAATGGCAATATTTAATTAGACAAGACTTGTTACTCTTGTCAGAAGAGCGCCCGCGCCGCCACGACCGGGTCAGAAATGTTTGTGGCACTATACTGTCTACGGTTTATAACACTCCGTCTATCGTAGACAGAGTAAAGAATAGACTGCGGGTTGGCGTGTCTCTGAGCAAGACAAAAAATACCATTGAGGGTTACCATTTCAATTATTTTACCCCAAAACATGGCAAAAATGTACCTACTCGCACAAAACAACGCGTCAGTTAAAAAATATATATTTTTTATTATTTTATTAATTAATTAACTTTATACAAACCGATGCAATAGAATTAATATTTATTGCTTATTAAATTAATGGATTAATTAATAATATTTCACAAAGAAAATATTTTAAAAGATGTGGATTTTTCTTTTATACAGCTGAATTGGGCCTGCACGACCAGGTAGATACCAATAACTCATAATGTGATGCCGGCATAAAGTGATGACTATACCATTGTTTCGTGCAGCCTGTAAGCAATCCTAATATTCTTAATTATAAGATTACTTGTGTTTAGAAATTGTAAGATTATTTCTCCCCGTAACAAAACTGTGGGAGTAGACACCAACAATGTATGAGTTAGATAACTGTTACCGTTAACGCTTTTTAAGAATCGTTAATGGCGCAGCTTATGCCAGTGCTAGAAGAGAATTAGGTTCTTCGGGTCTTACCTGACCCTACTAAGTTATTTAAAACTAGTAATAAAACAACAAAGCCACATTATTATTTTTATTTTCCTAATTATACTATGTATATAGAACTATGTAATTTATTATGTAAATTCCTTATTCTTATCATTAATTTGTTTCTTTAAAATTTAAAACTTTCTTTTTTAATTTCATCAACAATTCAATTATTAAACAAGCTTTGACATGTAGTTGAGCGTCGAGACAAATTGGGATCTATTTTGAAATTTTCTTTCATTATATTCATATATTGTATTACTTTGTCTTTGAGAAAACTAAAACCCGTACTGCAAAATGGTAAAGTGCAGTGTTATTGGTTGCAGAAGTGATGGTGGGAAGAAAATTCCCGGTGTATCTTTCCATTTGTAAGTATCATTTATTAGTTTTTTTCCTAGAAGTATTTCAATTTACCCTTATAGGATCACTTTGTTGTCCGTCTGTCTGTACGTCTGTCAAGACTTTTTTCTCTTAGACGCGTGAAGAGATTAAGCTGAAATTTCTGTCAAATACGAAGGTCAGTTACGTCTTGATGCCTTGAAAAAATCACACTTCTAAGTTAACGCTATAAAAAGTTGTAGCCAATTATGCACAAATTTATTTAACTTACCACAATACTTGACCCATAAATTATTATCATTAAGAATATTTTTTCACATACTTTCATTAAAAACGTGACATATTTTCTGCTTTTTAAGTAACATCCAAAATTAAGGCTGTTAAAATGTTGAATTCAACTTCATACAGATAGATTTTACCCAATTTCAGAAAGCTCATTAGTTATTTCATCAATCATATCATTCACATACATATATAGTTTTATACTCCGATTGCTCATTTGCCCTGTTATGCTACAAAAAGAAAATATAGAGACCATAAAAAAATAACACTTTGTGAGCCGATAAGCTATGTATCTATTAGTGTACAACATAAATGCCTGAGTGACGTTGTCTTTATTCAGGAATATGAGTCCCTGTATCTTACTTTTGAGTAATCCTGTATATTGATAATTTCTTACCTTATGAGGTAAAGTTTCAGAAATGTTTTATTTCCTATCTTCACAAAAGAACTATTATATATATAAAAGAAATATTATATGCTGCATATTTTAGAACTTTTATTGAGCAGACCATTGTTTCTTCTTACTACTGTAATCCACAATTATCTAAATTCTAGTTTTACGGGATATCTTTAAGTTTAAGATTAAAATCATTATTAATTTTTCAAAAAATATTAAACAAAATTTGTAAATTCTATGTAAGTAATATTAATAATGAATTTCCAAATTAATTTCGTTTTTGTACTATGAATTTCCCTAGCATAATTTTGGCAATTTTTATGTTATAACACGTACAACTAATGAAATGGCCTCTTCTTTTACTTTGAAATAACAGTATATATTCTAGAATAGTCACAAAAATTGGTAAATTGAAAAACATCTAGCAAAAAAAAACTAACAAATTTGCATTGAGTTATAATATGTACTACGTAGTAATAATAACTCAATGCAAATTTGATACTTACGAATGGAACGATACACCGGGAATTTCCTTATCGCTATCACTTCTACAACCAAGAACACTGCACTGTACCATTTTGCAGTACTGGATATATATCCTGCTTAAAAGCAAACACAAAATAAAACAGAAATAATGATAAAAATTTTCAAATTAGATTACATTTTATCACGATGTGTCAATGAAATGTCAAAGTTTTTTGGGCTCATCAAGAGCCCAATCTGACACGCGTTGAGGGACAAAAATAGGGTTCTTTATCTCTTTTCTTCTCGGACATCTGGTATATATTTATCCCTTTTTTTGCTGAAGAGAGATAGATGAATCCAGCAGTCTATAGTTTCCTCTGTCTACGCCGTCTATACTTTTTGTAAGTCTATTTAAATATTAATAATAATTACCTTTGATTATATACACGTCTAGATACCGCATCAACCATCTGAAAGCGCCGTAAAACGTCTCTACTATATCTAGTAGAGACGCTCTTCGCTTAAGTCAGTGTCATCTAGACCGTAACGCGATTCTGAGCTCTCAATAAAAAAAGAAATATGCCGGTTTGTTCTGTTCAACTGTGTCATAACCATGCAGGAAAATCTGATAACAAATAGAAGACATCAAACCGCCGAACCGGTTAGGTTAATCACGACACCCGTGCGCGAGTCGTACCACCCGCCAGTGGTGGAAGGGGGGTCCGGGCCCCCCAGTCAAGATAGCTCACAGAGCTCCTCAAGCTCATGACCCGTGTCGGCCACTTTTTAGCTGCCGCGCGCGAGCTGCTCCCCTCCGTTAAAGGTGGGGAGTTGAGGACACCCGTTGTCCTCGGCCAGATAATAATAGTACAACCTATTAATCGCAATAAGTCCGGTTTGCCTTCTCCCATTAGTCTGGGAAAGAAGGGGGGGTCTGTCCCCCTATCGACCACAAGTACAGAGGTTCGACGCTCCAGGTGAGTTCACCTCTCATATCGATGAAGCTGCACTGACCTTCACTCACTTAGCGTATATTCTATCTAAAAAAAAAAATAGAAGATCTTATTTCACCGGTTAGTTTTCAAATTTACGTAAGTATTGTTAAGAAAATACGAATATTAATTTCACAATTTACTAGTCGTACGGTGTTGTCACTAGAAAAGTAGGGTAATTTTCCAAAACTAAAGGGAAGTTTTTTTAATTTATAGCAGTGGAGTTTACACACTACGTTATTCTACCCCCCGTGCAAAGTACCGTAAGGACTTACGTTACAGGTACTAGACAACGGAAATATCTAATATATAAAATTCTCGTGTCACAGTTTTCGTTGCCATACTCCTCCGAAACGGCTAGACCGATTCTCATGAAGTTTTGTGAGCATGTTGAGTAGGTCTGAGAATCGGCCAACATCTATTTTTCATCCCGATATTCTCACGGGATCAAAAGTTACGCGGGTGAAACCGCGGGGCGCAGCTAGTATTTTATAAATTTAAGAAGTTTTATATATTTAAGATTTTTATTACTGAAAAATACATATAATACGTAGATAAACATCAATGACCAAGGCGGCCCCTGGTGCAATATATTCCGCTTACCCGAGCCCTGCACCACTGCGTCAGCCTGGTCGTCAGATACAAGATTTGATAAAGCACAAATCCTCGCTAAAGAACACCGATTCCCTCCAAGGATGATCCGTGAGGCCGTTTAAATAGCTTTATTATAATGTGCAACATTTGCGTAAACTTAAGTTGTCATTATAAGTATTGTTAGTATATTTTATATTATGTAACACTGACTGTAAATAAATAAAACTGCTTCATAAAGTATATTTGGAGTCTTATTATCAAGTAAAAAAATTCTAATACTTATATAGCGATCTATAAAACCAAAACTACCTTCGGAAATCCTCTCATTGATAATAATAATAATAAACTCTCTCTCTCATTGATAAAAAAATAAAAAATCATAATTTATTTTTAATAATAATTAGCATACATTATTTTAAAAAATCTATATAGACCAAATATTCATATGTATATTCCTATTTTATTGTTTGCTGTTAGTTCCTCCTGATTTAGTAACAAAATTAAGGGTAATTTTTTATGCTGTTGGTATCTCTTTACACGCACACATTGACGGTTTTAAAACAATCTGTACATAACTGTCACACTCACACATTGTGCGAAAAATGAGACGTTTTCTTTGCGATGTTTATTTGAAATGCTCCATCTAGACGTGTATATAATCAAAGAATAATTACATAGTAAAATGGCGCCAAAAAACTTTTTAAATTCATATTAGACAAAAGGTCTGCCAGACATCATGCCTATTTAAAAAAATATTATAAATGACATTTTACAGTTTATATTAATTAATTTAATCATTTAATTTAAAATTAAGTCAGATTACTTTTTATCAATATTGTACAGTTAAACAATAACTTTTTATCTATATCATTTATTTAAACTTATATATACTCGTATATAGGGTTAGGATGGCAGACATGATATTATGTTCTACGTAGGTAATAAAACAACTCTTGGATTCACACTTTGTTTAATAAAACACAGTAGTTCACTTCTAATAACTTTTACTAAATATCACGCTTTTGGACAGAGTAACGATATAACAAATTGACTATATTGTAACGTGGCCACGGTACCGCAAGTACACCGGGCGAACACTGACACTCGAATCCTCCCTCTAGTGGGCGTGTACCTTCTTTATAAAGATTGTATGTTAATTAACTTATTTGCCACAAACACCACCTGCGTTATGCAGGTGTTGTTTTTCAACTATTGATGACGTCACAAACACTACCTGCGCTATGCAGGTGTTTTTCAACTATTAATTAGGTCAGGCGCCGTCATATACATAATTTATAACTTTATATTTCTAAAAATGGATCCCTCCTATAATTAAAATTGTCTCTTCTACATATTATATATTCTACTATCACAGCACCAAAATTTATTGTGTTGGTATAATTCTCTTTTTTTTTAAAGTTTTTCACAACTCTCCACTGGGACTCTATCCTCTGAGTGTGTCCCAACTGGAGGCTGGAGCCACAAATGGATTATCTAAGTCAGAATGATTTACCTTTTTGTGGATGTTTGATTGGAACATCTCTGGCTACTAAAATTGCACAATCGTACTATAAACAAATTCGTTTATCTAATGTATATATATATATCTAATGTTGTAACATTCTACTTATGTTTTCAATACTTACTTGACTTATAATAACTACTGTTATAGCTCAGACAACAAAAAACTCAATTTAAGCAATTTGACATGATGTTATAATATCCAAATCGATATCGTAAAATCTCATTATAACACTGTATGAGAGAGAGAGAGAGAGAGAGTGGTGAGAGAGCCTTATTTCAAAATCCTAACAACGCGCGTTCGCTCCTGATTGGCCCTGCGCGCGCTGCAGCTGCGCTCTCATTGGTTCAATGATAGCTTGCAAAGGATTTGCGAGAAAGAGACAAAGCTCTACAAAAAAATGAAAGCAAAAATGAACGCCACAGACAACGAATAATCTACTGTTTAGTAGAAATTTAAAAGTAAAGTCATGTGATTTTTTCACATTATATTTCAACATTGAAGCTAGTATTTTATTAACATTGAATTATAAAAAGTATATATTTACGCGTCGCAATTTTTGCAATCAAATTAAAGTATTTAATAAAAATATTTATCTTCAAAGAACATGACATTTTAAATCGTCGGTCAAGCAGTCGTCGCCTCGTCGGTCAAACAGTCGTAGGTCCAACAACGAATGGGGCAATACGCGTGAATTTAATGTTTCGCAATGTTTGATTAATTGATTAATTGCATTAGTGAAGATAAAGTAGTGTATACAACTGCATATAACACGGGTATTAAAACACTCTTGAGGTACTATTTTGAAACTCGCATTCGCTCGTTTCAAAAATTCACACTCGTGTTTTAATACCCTTCTTTATATGACAGTTGCATAAACTACTATTACGCCCCATACACACACAAAATACTCGATTTTATATAAATGTTCTTGAAATTATCTACTCTTACTATAATTTCATGCTACTTAAATAAAATTCCATGAGAGTTTTATTCCATATATATTCACGATTATCGCAATCCTTTAATGTATATTATTTAAAATATAAAGTAAAAGATAAGAGACTTACCATTTTGCCGTGTAACAAAGTGTACACCGAATAAACATACCAGACACGATTCACAACATGGTGACGACTGAGCAGCGTTGCGCGGTTTGCAGCGATCCCCCTCTGCCCCGTAGTTTTCATTGACAACCAAACAAATGCAGCGAGCGGTTAGCAATGTAGCGACTTCTAACGGTTTTATGAGAAAATACCAGTAACATAGTGGAACCGTATTGATATTGTTCGTTAGGGACAAAAATATTACAATTGTTTAAAAAAAATTGAACAGTTAAAAAATATGTAATGAAGACATAAAAAACGCGGGTGTATTTAATAATTATATTCAATTTTTTCTACATAGGGCTTTCTTGAAAGACAAGTACTTTTGTGGGTTAAGTTTGTCTGCGCTTTAGGTCGGGGACATGTTGCGTTACTATGAAAAACAACTATGTTACCATGAATCTCTACTTTGTAACCCTACATAACTTAAAATAATAAGTACGTAAATAATAATCTAACGGAGCCTTTAGATGAGCTGCGACGCCCATGAAATCTACGTGCCTGTTACGTAAATTCGCCCACCTTTCCTCTCACTGGCTACTCACAAAACGCAGGATAGCTGCTACTTCACGGCGGTATCATGTGAGCAAGAGTTTCCTCCCCTGTACCGTACCGCTGCAACGTAGCATCACACTACTAGTGGCACCCCGACTAGGATTTACAGAACAATTTATTATTAAATAATAAAACATATATTAAGAAATGATTTATTATTTATATTAATTTTACTATTTTTTCTTATTTATATTATTATTATTTTTTCTTATTTATATTATTATTTTTTCTTATTTATATTATTATTATTTTTTCTTATTTATATTATTATTATTTTTTCTTATTTATATTATATTATATTATTCCTCCGGCTCCTCCTTGAACTGCGGCAGCTCGCCAGGTCCGTCCAGCAGCGGCGGGTCCATGTGCATGTCCGGCTCGATGGGCTCCTCCTGAGAATACAAAATATAGATTCATCGCTTCATGAGACAATCCCGATGAGTTTGTTTCGCCGGTTTTTCTCAGGATAGTGTAACGATAAAAAAAAAATATAATTTGAATAAAAACATTTTCATTTTAAATTGTTTCAATAGTCTCTATTGATACCAGCGCGCGGCGTAAATTGACAGTTCTGCTGTCGCCCTTCGTGCGGCGTGTAAGTAGCCGGTGGCCAATGGGGCCTAGACGTAGCTGGGAGGTGCTTAGTTGTTACCTTGACGGTGGGCGGGTACGTGTAGTCGCCGGCGTCGAGGCCCACCAGCTCGGATACGTGCGGCGGCTCGTCGGGCAGCTCGCGTTTGATGCGCACCTTCGACCCGAAGCCCGACATGCCGGACATGCCAGACATGCCCGACATGCCCGACATGCCAGACACGCCCGGCTGGTCATCTTCTGAAATTTCATTTCAATGTCAATAAATATGGGTTTTCATGAAACCAATTGATTATATTACACGTTTATTATGTATACGTTTGCATTTAATTGAAAAGCGTATGAAATGTTTAAACACATGTATAATAGATAACAAGGCCCGCTGATTCAGCGATGTTAAAACTTATATCAATTTGAAGCGCTACATTTATAATAATTTGCTGCACACAAACAACAATTTTCCAATTTATCTCCACTATGCCATAGCGTGGAATACGTTTTTACTTTAAATTATCTTATTAATATAATTACCAGTAGGCTTACTGTTTATAATTAAAAAAATAAAAACGCTCTGCAAAAAGAGTAAATATTCACAATGCGTGTGCCCATCGAAAATACACATACAACATAAATAAATAAATATTGTCGTCCTAGCCGATTTTGGCTAGCTCATCTAAAAATATTGGCGACACACAGCTAACCTAACCAATTAATATAAAGATATGTCGCGAGGTACCTAAGGGGCGTAGCCTCTAATAGGTACCTCGCGACAATAATAGAATTATGTCGCGGAACACTTTTAAGTCTCTTCTGAAGCGACAAAATCGATGCGGACGAAACGACAGTGGGTGCTCGATTTCCGGTAAAAAATTTACACAATTATTATCTTACTAGCTTTTCCCCGCACCTTCGCTCGCGATGTAGCCCTTCAATACACATAATATATATATACCTATCAATTCAATTAGAACTGCAATAGGATTCTGATATCCGACACAATCATTTTTGATCCTTTTTAACTTTTTTTTTAATAAAAAGCATCAGAGTAGTTTTGTGAAAAGATAACAAACAAACTCACATTCACATTTATAACATCAATATGAAGTTATGACTAAATTGAATTTGCGAAAGTACCTAACTACATTACCACCATTTCTCCATTTCTTCTCTCCCACTCACTTCTATCACTATCTCTCTCTGTCGTCACTCACCGTGGGTGGAAGTCGACGGCTGCTCGTGCTTGCGCGGTCGGCCGCGTCCGCGCTTCTCGTCGCTGTTCGGCGCAGGCTCCTCCTCCGTGTCGGACTGCTCCGCCCCCTCCAACATCTTCTGTTGCACTCGCACGATGTTCGCCTCCAGTTGGCTCACATGCTCGTCGAACTGTTAAAATACATGTTATGAATAGAGGAGAAGATAGAAATAGGATAGTCACTGTAGCCGTTTAGTATGCAATATCGTATACATTCAGCATGCTACGACTAGCATAGTATATTTTTTTTTATTTTATTTTATTTACAAAATCTACAAACCTTAAAGCTTTATATTTTTTAACAGGTTTAGCAGGTTTATAATAAGTAAAAAAAAAAACAATTACGGATTTATATTTCAGAAACATGATGTCTATCATGACTGCACTGACTGGCTAGCATTTAATGTACTATATTTCATAATATATATAAGCATACTACAACATACTACGACTAGTATAGTCGTAATATGTTGTAGTATGCTTGCTACAAGTGAGCGGGCCGTTTGCGTGCAGCGTCGTGTTCGCAGGCATACCGCCGCGCCTCTCGGCCGCGCTGAGAGTTGCGAGACGCATACGTTAGATTACATGCTATAAGAGGTAGTGCCACAATGCATGCATGCAGCCGAATGCCAGCACGACCAGGGAGGTACCTCTCGCTTACACGAAACCGGCGTAAAGTGACAGCCATGCAGTTTAAGTAGCGCGTTGCCTATGGAGGGAGGAGAAAGAATCATCAATAATCAAATCATACATCTGTATAGCCTCTATGCGAATGTCGGTAGTCATGAAAATAGCTCCGATAACTCGATTGCACTCTTATGCTATACATAAAAAATGCTCCTTGGTTATATGTGCATCATGATTCAGAGATAGTGCTTTTGTCTTTCAGCATACTTACGTACAGCGGAGGAGTATCAGGGGAGGTAATTCTCGGTCACATAAAACATAAAACCGGCGCCAAATCAATGAGTCGCATCGGTTCTGTTAGTTGTGCAGATGTTTATAGGCTTCGATAGACTTTGCTTGTTACTCTTCTATCTCACGTACCTGTTCCAAGGCCTCCTTGGTAACCTTGAGCACGGCCTCGGCCTGGCGCGTGAACTGCGAGTTCGGTCCGTTGTAGGCGCGGCAGTTGTCTACCAGCAGTTGGATGTCGCAGAGAAACTCAGCGCGGCTGTGATACTTGTGGGCTGGAGAACAGCACATATAAACCTTCATAGCTTGTAGGTACAATCACGAGCAAAAGTATATTCACACTTAATATCTTGTCTTCATTTGTATTTTTGAAATTCCATATTACTTGTCAAAGAAAGTTATTGTAACAGGGTACTGAGGTGTATACATACTATTGCTTATGACTATAGATACTATATGTAAGCTTGCTATTAATAAGTAGTGCTTTAAGTAGTAAGTACTACTATAAGTAGTATAGATGCTATTGCCTTGTTTTATTCAATAGCACGTTTTGTCCACGCGCAGACTTAGGACATGTATTCCATTTAGATATGGGCAGCTCGAAGAAATATCATTCTTTAACCCTTTGCGTTAAGTTGAAAATGCACCATAGTACAAAAAATGTACGCAATAAGTGCGCAACGAGCGAAACACGGTGGACACGACACACAGCGGTTATGACTACCGACGCCCATAGACATTATACAGATGCGTTACCCTCTTTCCTCCTTCTTGTTCCATGGGCTACCGGCTACTCACACACGGCACGATACATGACGTCAGCACAGCTGTAATCGTATAAGCGAGACCTCTCCGGTCATACCAGCCCAATTCGGTTGCAAGCATACATGCAGCGTAGCGGTGCCTATTAAAATTATTAGTAGTGCATATCGGAATTGAATAACATAACATTATTTTCTTACCTTGTATTTTTTTGCCGATGGTATCCATGTCTATGGGTTTCTTGATGACGTTATAGTAGTCTTTCACCTGCTTCTTATTAACGGGCTTGAGGAACGGCCACGCCTCCGGCATCACCTTCAGTTTGGTGGTCAGAAGGTTCTCGAATATGAACGATAAGGCGACCTTGAAGTGAAGATAAAAAGTATAAGAACAATAGAAATGTTAATCATGGGACTATGTAAAATAATAACCAGGAGGATATCGTACTTTTGATGATTATATTTTATTCCATGATCGATTTTTAATCGCGGAGTATTCCAGGACTATCAGACACCACTTCAATGATGCCACCAAGTCATCTGACCACAAAATTCCTAGCTCAAATGAACCATCACTTTAATAACGTCTTCAAGTCACCTGATTACAAAGTCCTAAGCTCCGATTACCATCCCACATAACGTCAAGGATCCGGCATCCCTTAAATGACGCCATTAAATCACCTGATCCGAAACCTCCAAGTTCCGCTGGACTACTCACACTTATTTATATACTGTAAACGGGACTTAATCAAGTTATAAAATCGAAGTACTTACCTCGACTCTCGACGTTTCAGCTCTAGGAGTCTACTGACCACGGCCGTTGCATTACGGCGCATTGCATTGCATTACCTTAAAACTACTTACACTTTAATTACTTCACCAAGACACCCGAACACAAACCTGATCATCATCATCAGCCTATTGCAGTTCACTGTTGGACGGCGGCCTCTCCCGTAGCACGCCACTGGCCTCGATCTTCGGCTAACCTTTCCCACTTCCTGCCAATAGCACTGAACAAAGTAAACCTGATCGTTGTCGTCCAACAGCGGGTTGATCTGTTTCTCCAACTTCATGAACTGTTCTTCCTTCTCCGCCAGCTTCTCGAAGCAGCGCTGCATCATGCGCTGCGCCGCCACCGTCAAACTGCTCGTCGGCCCTGAACAATAAGTAAACCATGAGTTTAAGGTGTTGTGGACATGAGTTTTTTTCAAAACATCTATTGATATGTAATTTGCCGCGCTCGTACGCCAAAAACTACCAAACGACTGGTCTATTATATGAACAATTTGTAATGTCTAAAATGTCAGAATATAAAAATGTCACGATACCGTTGTAAAGCGTTGAATTCTCAACGATCTGGTTGACGTCAGCCAGAAACTCCTCGCGGCACTGGTAGTGCTTCTGCCTGAGGTTCTCTCGTATCGTCTCCAGGTCCATTGGCCGTTGCACGATGTGATAGTAGTCCGTAACCAGCTGTAAACATAAACGAAATTATATTAGTTGTCTTTTAGTGTAAGGGTACAAACGAGTAGTCGGAGAGATTCTTATGCCTACTAACGCCCACAGACATCCGCACAAACTTTTATAAGCAGATGTATTGACCGGCTTCTTCCTCTTCTCTCCACGGTCCACGGGGACAGCACAGCTGTCACTTATGCCGGTATTGTGTAAGCGAGAACTTTTCGGTGTTGGTGACTTAATTCGGTTGCATGCATGCATGCATGCAGCATAGCACTACCTGTTACTAAAATGATCCACTGTTTTAGATTACCTATATTAATTCGTGTTTAAGTGACGTCACAGATGGTCACACAAAGCCCGCGTAGCGACTCGAGGTTGCTCCTCAATTTTCACTCTCCTAGATAGTCTACGGGGAAGACTAACGGGCACATCGGGCAGGTATCCTATACGATGTAGCACCTCCACCAGTAGTGACCTCAGTCACTATCGGATCGAGTCGTACAACACCCGCGCAGCCAGTCGAACTTCATCCAATTTAAAAATACTAACTCACCCGATAGTCCACGGGGAACAGGAACGGCTGCACATCGGGCAGGTATCTCATGTGATGTAACACCTCCTCCAGCAGTGACGTCAGCGTCACTAGCGGGTCGGAGCGGCGGCGCTC
>LUGF01046803.1:218011-242883 GCA_001625245.1 Calycopis cecrops | reverse complement strand
GAGAGGTACTTCCCCGGTCGCGCCGGCCCAGTTCGGCTACACACTAAATTGTGTGCAGCATGGCGCTACCTCTTAAAATACTTACTAAAACAACGTACTTAGTAAAACATACGACGTTTCGGCCGGGTTACACCAGCCGTGGTTACGAGGCGACTAAATAAATATTTTGTCGTGTTAAAACCAGAGAGTTGTTACTACTAGTAATATTAATTCAATGGTTCAAACCCGTAAAAGTAGTCCATTACAAAATGTTTAACTAACGAGAGTGTCAAGCAAGTTGTTTTTTCATATATAATTGTTTGTGGTATGGTACCTATTTGTAATAATATCTATACTACTTTACTGTAAAAGCCCGTATGTTGGTAAATCTTAAGATTCACCTACTAGTAAATCCTAGGATTAACCACTATGGGTTGGTAAATACACGAATTTAATATAAAAGATACGATTTTTCGGGCTTTTACCATTAGACTTTGGTATATGTTAGGTTTTACCAATAGGATACTTATGATTTCGGAGTTTTACCCTTTAGAGTTGGTATTTCTCAGGTTTTACTGTAAAACCTTAGCATTTACCGTGGTTGGGGCTTTTACAGTAACATAATATATTCTATACGTATGTTAAAAAGCGATGATGTTTCTTTATTAAACTTAAAATTAAATCTTTATTTTTTATGAGGTTTATTTTGAAAATAATGATTCGATTATGAAAATTCGTTTACTAAAATTAAGCTACACTGTTCATGAGTGACATTGTCTATGATTTATTACAAGTTGTACCCGAAACTTTACTTGCGTATATTATACCTATTTCAAGAAGGCCATTTATTTTTCGGATGCAAAAGTTTTTTAACTGTAGATAATAATCTATATCTGTTAATTGTACTACGCATTGTAGTTTTTGCGTGAAAGAATAACAAAAATTACTTTCTAATGAACCGGACAATACTCTGTAGGTACCGACTTTGCATCAAAACCAGGAAGACGTAAAGCCGAGCAGCATGTATGTCGCCAAATTGGGCACGATCGTGGAGGTACCTCTCGCTTACACGACACCGGCGTAAAGTGACAGCGGTGTTGTCGTGCGCGGGGTGTGCGTAGCGCATATTTTGTAACTCTGCGGATCTCTATGAGCGTCTGTAGTCTTGAAAATGAGTAATGCAATGATTTAGAAAGGCCAAGAATGTAGGACTAAAGATACTCCTTGGGTCAGTACCGATATCGCCGAGACCACTGTAGCTAGCGCGTACGAGCCGTCCCCAGATATCAGAATCGGGAGATAAGGGGCAATGCCGCCGCCATTGATGATAATACTTCAATTAGCTACAATAATCACAAAATCGTGTACGGGTGAGTTGGGGTCGGCCCTCCTTTCGACTTTATATCTAGACCCCCACGAACATTCAAAGCATATGTTCAGGTCCGAAAAAGTAAGTTAGTGTTCATATTTGCTATAATCGTCAACAGCTTGAGGACGTCCACCACTGGACATACATTTGCTATAATACTATGATACAGCCGAATCGTCCCAGCACCACATTAAGGTAAGGGGTGAATGAGGGCATCTGTATTTAAATTATAATATTACTTGTTACTCAAAGTAGGATCCTTATAAACCTATAATTGAAAGTCAAATAATTATTCTATCAATGGTTCAACTATAGCCAAATCCTGAGAAGGGCCGGCGAAACAAACTTAGTGGAACTTCAATTTAAAATTGGGCTTAAGGTACAAGTTGGAAGCGGACGACATGACGCAGCAGTGGACGACGTGTAGTCGCTTCATGTCGTCACGACCTGTCGCTGTAGTCATGATTTCGAACCCGACTGCAGATGGCAACAGCAGATGGAATCCAGTTGATTCCGAGTGTTCCGTGAATCAAGATGTTCGCAATTTTTTATATATTTTATTAGAAGAGGAAGGAGACGATGATGACTTTTATTTAAAACATTTCCATTTTTTTTCCAAATATTATCTTTCATGACCGTGTTGGAATAGTTTTTGTGAGATGCATCGTACAATGCTGGATGCGGGCCACCTGGTTTATAAGTTTATCTTCTTGAGAATTGGAAAATTAATTTTGAAAAGACACTCACTGGACGTGTCGTTGCTCCGGCGACGGCACTGCTGATCCGCGGTCGGGCGACACTGGCGTCTGCCGCTCGACGACGTCGCTAGCGTCGTGTCGCTAACTACAGAGGTAATTTCATACAAATACATAGAAACCAGTAGAGTCGCTGCGACAGGTCGTCCGCTGCTGCCTCATGTCGTCCGTTTCCAACTTAAAGCCTTTAAAGTTAATTTAGTACTTAATTTAATAATGAAATAATATTCTGCTATCAAAACACCCCTACAGTACTCTAACACATGATTGAAAATCCCGTTAAAAATACTTATAAATAAACATTTTTAATTTTAGTGTCTATAGGGGGCAAGCTCGGACAAATCGGAACCTTGGTCATGACTAGCGACGCACAGACATCCGCTTAGAGGTTATATGTTGCTCTCCTTCGGCTTCCCCCTCTAAGGGTCACCGGATACTTACACCACAAGACGCGACAGCATATTTATTACATTACGAGGGCATCGTGTAAGAAAGAGGTACCTCCCCGATCGTGTCGTGCATTGGAGTCGAATTGGACTCTACAGCACTACTGCTACTCTTGTAAAATGTACACTTGTCTAACAAGACATGGCCAAATAGTTATAATTTAAAAGGATAGTAGGCGAACGAGCAGTTGGGTCACCTGATGTAAAGTGATCAACAACGCAAACAGACATCCGCAATGCCAGAGGCCTATAACACATGCCTTTTTTGCTATTTTCTTACCTGTGTTTGACAAGGTGTAAACAGTCTCAATCACGAAAATTTATATCAATCGTTAAATGTGTTTGTGCCGCACCAGCACTACACCGAGCGATTGTTGTTAGTCGGTATACGTTACTCGCAAAGAATAACTAACTCATAGACAGCCATGGTAGGAGGTAGTGCCACGCTGCATGCATGCATGTAGCCGAAATGGGCCGGCACGAAATGGAAGGTAACTCTAACATAACACCGGTGTAACACCGGATACCTGTGCTGTCGCATTTCGTTATCCTTGGAATACGTATAGGTAAGATTGGTGAAATCATAGCACAGCTAGTAAGCAATAGTAGATTGTTAACCTAGGGAGCAAAACACAATTTTTCAGGCGAGAGTGTTTTTTGAATCCAGAGCAGAGCGAAGGATTCTAGAGTAAATGTTTCTAGTAGAATCCTGAGCACAGCGAGGGAATCAAAGTACTCGAGCTTCAAAAATAGTGTTGCTCCCGAGGTGAACACTCTACTTTTCATCGCCCTCTATGAGAAAATGAGTACTGCAAGTAATAATTTCAGTAAGAGATAATGCCACGCTGCATGCATGCATGTAGCCGAAATGGGCCGGCACGAACTGTAAGGTTAAGGTAAAACTAACATAACACCGGTGTAACACCGGATACCTGTGCTGTCGCATTTCGTGGTGTGTGCAAGCATCCGGTGGCCCATGGAGGTGGGAGAAGAAAGGAGGCAGCGCATTTGTATAACCGGGGCAACCATGGGCGTCGGTTGTCGTGAAAATGGCGCCGGCTGCTCGTTTGCCCCCCACTTTACGCCGGTCTTGTGTAAGCGAGAGGTGCCTCCCCGCAAATGCAAGGATGCAGTCAAACTACTTACAACTCTTACCAAAAGTTAATTTCGATCCACTTCCTAGATAAAGATTGAGCTGAAATCTTGTGAGTCGAATGAGTCCATCGCCGGTTTAAGCTCTGGCGGAGCCCTTGCTTGACTCTGAGGCCTTGGAGTTAAGAAGGGGGCCCTTTTATTGGCACTTGAGCCTTTCATGCGTATGTAAGTCCTGTGCAGGTGACACAACGTATTTTTTCTACATTTCTCTTATATTTAACAGAACATTGGTGTATGACATATTTCTGGGAAATTTTATGGAAAACACGTCTAGCTCGCATAATACAGTCACAGTAATGTCGCATTTCGTGCGATGGGCGAGTTTCCGGTGACCCATAGGAGAGCAGGAGGTAAGGAGTGCTTTTTTTTTATGGTATAGGGGGGCAAACGAGCAGTTGTAGCCATTTTCATGACTACCGACGCCCATAGACATCGGCATATAGACTATACAGATGCGCTGCCTCCCTTTCTCCTCCCACCTCCATGGGCCACCGGCTACTTACACACCGCACGAAACGCGACAGCACAGCTGTCACTTCACGCCGGTCTCGTGTAAGCGAGAGGTACCTCCCCGGTCGTGCCGGCCCAATTCGGCTGCATGCAAGCATGCATTTACTAAACTCTTTTCTCCTGTCTGCATCTGCCTAGCAATTGTGAGATATCTATGGGTAATATCTTGATTGAATAATATACTTTCTTATGCTATTTCCACTTTTCATTAATTCAAATCACATTAATAAACCAACAGCTTTCGATAACTCATCATTAGGTATATCAAGTTAGAGTTCCACCAAGAAGTGACAATACATTCTATCGAATACATTTATGTGTTCGGCATTCATTAAAAGGGCCGTGCTGGTCTGTCCATCTATATCTATACATATAAATTATAATAAAACATTAAAATCCGCGTGTCTGGACATTAGGAATATATTTACGAATACTAATTGGGGCGATGTCAAAATAGTATTAGAACACTTCAATGTTGTTTAATTTTTTTATCTGTCTGTTTGTCTGTTTGTCCGGGCTTATTTCCGAAACTACAGGATGGATTTGAATGAAACTTTGTGGTGTATAGATACTAAGCCTTGTTAACTTCAAACACACTTTTTTAACTGCGCTAAAATCGCTCATTCCTACGGGATATCGGAATTTCGGCACACTGCAAGCAAACAATAATAAATAACTTTGATTATAATATTACTACGTTACACGAACGAAGTCGCAGGCACCAGCTTGTTATTCAAATAACATGTTAAATGCTTTCTGCGCTATATAATCTGTGGAGCGCCGGTGTAAGCGCCCACGCTTACGTTGGAGTTGCGAAACTTTGCGCCTCATATGTGGAACAGGTCTAAATATACCTTGAGTCTTGTGCGAGCGCATCTCTCCTTCTGCCTATTGCTAAACTTAAATACAACAAACTGAAATAAAATATGGAATAGAATAAAAGTATGTATTGGCTAATTAGTACACGTTTACACATTTCATTACCTACTACATATTGGCGTTCCGCGTGTGTGGGTGTGCGAAAAGAGCCACGAACATACGCTCCTTTTACACACTTTACTTTAACAGCAAAAAACTGATTATCTTAAAGTTATATAGTTCACATAGCTGATTTTACAGAACGAATCGAAATAATAATATGTAATCGAAAGTTGGACATCAATTTGTTTCAGCTAATCAACAGCATGATTTAACGATTTCTCTACCATACATACATACGAATATTATAACACTTTTTAATACATATAAATACACGAGTGAAATGGTTATACTATTTTGTTGTTTACGTAACTCATCCCACATTTTTAGACCCAAGGAAGCAAAAAATTAAGTAAATGTATAAAAATTTAATTATTTAAAAATATTATAGTTATTTAAATAATGCTGACGAAAAATAAATTTACAATTAGTACAAGAAAAACGACAGCATGGCGACGCTTTTTCTGTATTGGATCCCAATCTTGTGTGATTCTGTGTTAATTGATCGTGTCACTATTAATTGGTTTAAAAAAAGACTAGATGACATCCAGGGTCAGACGATGGAGGTCAAGAGAACTGTGTACCACACTGTCGGATCCAAATAGTACTGGGGTCCGTTTATTTCATATTTACAAATCAGTTTTCAGGGTTTCAATACAAGTGGCTTACAGGAGTGTCACTCTCCACGGATCTCCCCCGGAGGGTGTTGACGGCTGATTAATGGGTGAATGAGTTTACTCGCAAAAAATACACTCTTTAGTGTATCTTGAAAGTGTAGATACATTCAGTAGTGATGATGTTGTTGTTGATGCTGAAGTTGTTGGCGATGATGATGATGATGGTAGGCTTGCTGATGGTAAGAATACTATGATATGCAAGGTTATATCCGACATTTATTCTGGCCGGTTATTCGCGTGAAAAAAATATTTTTTTATATAACCGAGGCACGCAGTCAGAAATAGACCTGACAATTGCGATATTTCACAAATATGCGGCACAAAGTGGTAAGTCGGAAAGCAATATCTATCTTCGTGTTCCGTAGTTCTAAATTATTAGCTTTAGATAGTTTGGCAAACAAACTTTTCAGGCCTTCTAGAAATAATTGATTCTACAATTTTTTGCCTTTAAATAGAACATAATTCATTTATGTCAGAATTTGTTGTCACACCTTTTAACCGCCTACGCCGGATATATCCGACTACTAACATTTTCGTGCCCATTTCGTCAGTCGTATATATACGACTACATACCTAAAGTCTTTAATCAGTTTTTTTTAATGAAATACATTGTATTTTTATAAAATAATAATAATATTAGCTAAATAGTTAAAGAAGTAATAATTTGCAATTCAATACCGTACAGTGTTTTAATTAGCGCCAGGGGTAGCGGGTTCGAATCCCGCCATGGATGTTTATCGATTAATGTATGTATTTCTATAATAAAAATCTTAAATATATAAAATTTCTTAAATTTATAAAACATGTTAAATATATTCCGTTGTCTAGTACCCGTAACACAAGTCCTTACGGTACTTACCAAGGGGCTAACGTGGTGTGTAAAGTCCACAGAATATATATTTTAAGATAGCGGCCGAAACAAGATAAATTACTAAAAATATTTGACATAATTGCAATTTTATTGACTCACTCACTCACTCATTCACTCACTCACTCACTCACTCACTTTGATTTTGCTTAACTTCGGAACTAAATGATCTACATTATGACTTGAAATTTTGGATTTTAAGTATGTTATTATTATAGCTTACTGGATTACGAATTTTTTTAATTATATGATAATAATAATAATAATTTCTGCCTTCTGCCATTATTCAGAGGTTCTCAAATAGGGTCCTTAAACTTTCCATTATACTGGCCTGAATAAGTTGTGCTCTTTGGAGATGGCACTATCGCTTACGGAACTGACTATTGGGTGAGATCCACACATCTCCAACCCCACCTAGCATGTAAATGCGTATACCCTCTTAGCGTGTCACCAAATTACAGGAAGCAGATGAAATCTGGCTATCCTTTATTATTAAAAAGGTGATGAGCTTGTTTGGTTGAATGGGCAAATTTCAGGAACTACTAGTCAGATTTGCGCAATTATTCCAGTATTAGATAGCTACCTATAGGTACGTTTACTGAGGAATGTTATAAGTATATACTTATACCACAAGTTATGACAAATAAGATCGGAATATGTAGGCGAAGCGAATCAGGACGCATCTAGTTATAAATACAATAAATGACAATATATACTACATTAATATTATAAAAATTTGGTAAGAGGTAGTGCCACACTGCATGCTTGCATGCAGTCGAATCGGGCCGGCACGACCGGGGAGGTACCTCTCGCTTACACGAGACTGGCGTAAAGTGACAGCTGTGCTGTCGCGTTTCGTGCGGTGTGTAAGTAGCCGGTGGCCCATGGAGGTGGGAGGAGAATGGAAGGCAGCGCATCTGTATAGCCTCTATGCGGATGTTTGTGGGCGTCGGTAGTCATGAAAATGACTCCGGCTGCTCGTTTGCCCTCCTATATCATAAAAAAAAGGAAAGATTTGTTAATTTGGTTGTATTGAATAGGCTCCAAAACTACTAGACCAATCTGAAAGTACTTTTATAATTAGAAGCCGATTTATTATCATCATTATCCCTGATGGACATAAGCTACATTTTATCACAGGAAAATGTTTCATTTCCATGGAAAAACGGCTCATAAGACAATAATAATAAAAAGAGTGTAAGATATGGGTTTGACAGCTCTGCAACGGAACTTTACACGTTACCATCGCAACAAATTATGACTTACTTACTTACTCCGCTGGCTCAGTGACCCGAAGTGAGTCTTGGCCTCCGACAAGAGAGTGCGCCACTTTCCTCTATCCTACGCGATTTCCCGCCAGCTATCGTCAACTGAGAGTTCGCGCAGGTCTTGCACCACTCGATCTACCCAGCGATATCTGGGACGCCCCACAGGTCTTCTTCCTGTTGGTCGTCCCAGATACGCTCTCTTCACGCTACGATCCTCCTCCATTCTATCGATATGACCAAGCCAGCGAAGTCGATGGGCCTTGACTTCACCAAGGATGTTGGGCTCTTTGACCAGGTCTTCTATTTCGCGGTTTTTTCTGACTCTCCATGTGCCATCTTCTTCGAGTACTGGTCCTAGGATCTTGCGGAACACCATCCTCGGAGGAGAGAGGGAGAGGAGAGGAGAGGGAGGAACAAATTATGACAATGCAAATAATTCAATTATGACAGAGCAACGTCTATCGGGACAGCTAGTAATCTAAAAAATACCAAAATTGCCATTTTCCAATTAACATTGTAGGGAAACTAAGTAATCTGCGCACCAAATCACTAAGTAATGTTGAACAGATCGAAGAGTGAAATACGCGATATTTTTAATTGATTGATTCCGATTGATTTTTAAGTAGCTAGAACAGTTTCACTCTATTTACGTAAACGTACGCCCAGGTAAACAAGAAGCTTGAAATAAACTGAAATATCTCCATGTCGACCTTGTTACAAAACCCCAGCGTTTCACGTCCAACGTTTTGTAATTAAAATTATAGATTTACAATATACTTAACGTAAAGACAGCGTGTAATTATATTCTCTGTGATCTGATATCTATCTATCATAATAGTTCAGCTACTGACGGGTAAGTATTGATGATGATGGAGGTGTATAAATAGTAACAGAGTAGACAGCTTGCATTTAGAGAAAGTATTCACAATCGTTTTATAATATTATATAGGTTATTGTATAATAATAATTTTTACGCACTTTTACGCACTACGTTGTGATAAATACTGCAAGGACTTGTATTACGGGTACCTACCTACTATATTACTTAAGATTTTTCATTATCGAAATATATAAAATACATAGATAAATATCCATGACCTAGGCGGGATTCGAACCCACGAGTTCTATTGCTCAGTGAGCCGGTTTAGTTTTTTTATATGTAGACCACATATAAAAAAACTATCAACTGTATCTTTAGGTACTTTTAGACTTCTACGCAGATATAAATATGACTTCGGATATTACCCAAATACGTACGTGCACACGACTTGACGCTACAGTTCCAGGCGGGAATGCAGGCATTCTCAGGCGTATATAGCCTGCCATTACATCTCGAGTCTACATTCAGGTAGGGTAGACTCCAGGTGGTATGGCAAGCCACATCTTGCGTTGGAGTTAATGAAGACTATGTATTATTTATTTTACTAGCTACCCCCCGCGGTTTTCGTCTCGGTTCTGGGGCCCTCCGATTTTTTTGATTCACAAATATACTTGGTTAAATTCTAAACAAGGTTAAATGTGCTCAGATATACATCCGATATATACAACAAAGTAGGTACCTACAGGCTGTATCGATAGTTTGGAAGCGGATTATCCGTGAAAGAAAATAGGGCAACAGCTTAGGAGGCTTATCTCTGCTGGGGACCCCCCAACCGTCCCTCTGAATCAGCAGACGGCGTGGATTAGGACGACTGACGGGTCTTATTCGGACGCACTCGTGACGTGGTCCTATGGCATACTGGGGCCAGGGGTCAGGATGGGAACCTGACCTGACGACGGTTCCGACGACGTAGTGGGGACAGGTCAGAGGCAACCGGACAGTCCCCAAGGAGAAAAATCTCGCTTTTTGAAAGTAAAAAAAGGTACATAAACAACCTTTTGCATTTATAAGACTAGGATAGTTCATCGAGAAAACAATTATTTAAAAATTAAATAAGATACATTTAGAAAAAATAAACAAAACTATAGTCAAATACAGTGTTGTTGCTTTCGCAAGACTGTCCAAAACACTGAATGGTGGATGTAATTTTTGACGTTCAAAAAGTAATTTTTATAATTCTATTTCGAATGAAACATTTTCATTTCATTTCATTTCATTTCACTGGACTTTGTACGCGGGATGCCTGCAGCGTAATTTCGTGTTTCTAATTACGAACAGCAAATCCATGCCAGTAATCTGATTAATGTTGAGTGTTAATGTTTCAGTGGAAACACACATGTCATACATTTATTTCACTCACAATATGTGTGTTAGCTTTTTGGCAGCCCTGTGCGACGCCCGGAAACAATTTTGGAAATAGTGAGTCACGAGTGGACGTGTTATTCCCGGCGTGTTATGTTTAGATCTAGAATATCTTGGTTATAGTTTGTGCAATTGCCTACTGCGTCCCCTGGTTTCACCTGCGTAAAGTCTATACCATTTTTATAGCCTACAACCTGGCCAGGGAGTTTTTTTTGTATTAGTAAATTATGTATCAAAAGTCCATCCGCTGTTTACGGGTTATGCACGGTCAAATAAACTATTAGATGTAATATTGTGAGAGGTAGTGCCATGCTGCATGCATTCTTGTAGCCGAATTTGCCCGGTACGACCGTTGAGGTACCTACCTTGACGGCGTAAAGTAACAGTTGTGTTACCGCGTTTCGTACTGTGTGTAAACAGCCGGTAACCCATGGAGGTGGGAAGAGGAAGGAGGCAACGCATGTCTATCGCCTCTGTGCGGATATCTATGGGCGTCTGTAGTCATGAAAATGGTCCCGACTACTCGATTGCCCCCTTACATTATACAAGAAAATATGTTCTTTTATTGATTGTAAAACTATGCCTTTTTTTGGTAATGCAGAGGAATACCTTTAGGTACCTACGTACGCTACCCAGGAGCTCGGGCTCATTCGGGTAGTGTCGGGTTCGGCAATTGGGTTGCCTCTACCGATTAAACCCCAGCGGGTGCACGGCAACGACACACCGAGACACCTCTCCTCCTGTGACCCCTCCTCCATGGACCCATCCAGGGTGGGCCCGTGGGGACCAGGGTGGGCCCGTGGGGAACCCCACTCGGAGCGTCCCCTCCGGGGATCCCTCTTGTCTTCACCGTGGTGGTTCAAGCCACTGTTACTAAGCCCCCTCACCACGACAAGATGGAGATCCGTCGAGGGGACATTTAACACATGCCTTGTTTAATGCTTCTTATATGAATTTATCATCTTTATTATCATTATTATCATTATTATTATTATTATAATTATTATCGTCATCATCATCACTATCGCTATTCTGTATTTATTCATCCAGTGCCGAATTAAAGCTCTTTTATTAAGTTCCAACACTGCCGGTATTTTGTTATAAAAGGCCGAAAAACGATATTGACCTTTGACTGAGCCTTTGTCACAGGTCAAAGGAAATTTAAGATCCGACGAGGTGGAATTCAACAACAAATACCGTTTGCACGCGATTATTAAGTAGAGGATAAAGTGAAAATAGTACCTATAAAAATAATTAAATCAAGAGGTAACTCAATCCATCAATCAAGTATAGTTAAACCACGAAAAATATCTACATTTTTATCCTACTAATATTACAGATGCGAAAGTTTGTTTGTTTGTTACTCCTTCACGCAGAAACTGCTGATAAGTTCAGCAGTTTTTGCGTAAAATTTGGTTCGTAAAAGTTTCTTAAAATTTTCATAAAATTTGGCACACATTTACCCCCTTATTAATAAACATAGAATAACTCTATCCAAGGAATAACCTTGTAATAAACTGACATCTGTCAAATTCCTTATTAAAAAACACAAAAAAAGTATGGAATTTGACAGATGTCAGTTTATTACCAGGTTATTACTTGGATATAGTTATTCCATGTTTATTAATAAGGGGGATAGAGGGTAAGTTGTATTAAGGGATATGATAGATTTTTCCCGAAAAAATGTTCCTGTGCTATTTACGCGGGTGAAGCCGCGGCGTGCAGCTAGTATTACCATATTTGAATGATGGTTTTATTCAAAATTTCATTAACGAATGTGATTTAGCTTTTAATACTTACATACATTCAAAAATCTTCACTAATATAGTATGTAAGTTAGGTTAACTTACACGCATAAAAAAATAAAAAATGTTCCAAAATCAAAAATGATTCCAATTTTAATTTGGAGGTGTTCTCAAACCGCCGAAGATGAATTCGCCGCTGGTATTTGTATATCTGGAGGTGAGATGTTGCGAGTGAGTCATTACGGCTGGGACGTTTCATCATAACGCGGTTGTTTAGATCTCGAATTCTGTTTGTTCTGGAACTAGTACTAAAATTGTTGTTCTGATTCAGATGAATTCTCCAACTAAACTCATCACATTTTTTCATTATAGTATAGGGGACGGACGAGCAGTCGGGTTATCGAGATGAAGGTAACTTTCCACGCTCATAGCAGCGGCAACACTAGGGGTTTTGCTGCAACATTGTCGATCCAGGTGAACCATTTAACCGGAGAACGGAGAAAGGAAAAAGGGCAACATGCTTATCACTGTTACGCGGACTTTATGGGTGTTGATTGTCATCAAGAGGCTCTAACTGCTCAGTTGCCCCTTATTTCCAGTGTCAACCATTTTTCTCTTGGTGTGGATTGTGTGTGTGAAAGTGTGTGTGTGTGTGTGTGATTCACTACAGTAAAAATCTATTAAAAGAAATTATTGAATTGTTTTATTAAAAATAGAGGTACTGATATAATGCTACAGGTACTCATGAGGTAGGTACTGCTTGTTCTCAGGAATCTTTTTATATTGTATAAGGCAAACGAGCAGCCGGAGCCATTTTCTTGGATACCGATACCGATAGACGTGCGCATAGATTGTATATTGATGTGTTGCCCTCTTTTCCGAATAGCGTAATTAAAAATTATTTTGTACACATTCACATTGTCACTATGAGCGGCCGGGGTCATTCACCCTGTGTGAGGTTGTACGAGCCGTTACAAAACATTATTCCATTTTTTCGCTATTTAACTTGTTTGAAAGAAGTATTTTCGTATATTTTCGTAAGCTTTTTTTTAAAATAGTTTCCGATTTATAGTATATTATGTGTAGTAGTAGGCATTTATAGTATACTATGTGGTTTAATTTAATGCCTCTCGCTTTTATCAACCTTGCATTGCTGGTGATTGTACATTAAGTATGGTTCGCGATAAGTGTAATTCGTAACCCTTCGTGGTAAGGATGTTTATGGATCTCGGCAAATTAAGGTGACATTGAAAGAGATAGAAAAACAAAGCAGCAGGATAGAAGGTGCTAGATGTTCAATCTAGCACCTCACTGTTCATTACTCTGAATGTTCTCGTTTTACACTACGCATGCTTGCCTAGTGTTTATAAAATTAGTAACAAAATAATTTGAACTATTTAATAATTCAAAATACATATATGAATCTATTTATTTTACAGTGAAAAAGAATATAATAAACTACAAGCTAAAAAAACTAAATGAAAAAGGTCTATGAAACTAAATTCATAGTAAAATACTTCACTTATACATATTACTCATGATATAAAAGAGGAATAATTGGAAGCATTATTGAGTAAAGCTCACATTCCAGCGCGTTCAGAAATAGTCGGGCGTAGGCGGCGACGCACCTTTACCTCCCGGCATTACTATCTCGGATCTTGACGCCGGCGTTTCGCTAAATATCTGAAAAAATATTTCAGTCTCCTCTCGAATATCTTTGCTAATATTGAATGAAAATATAATAATTATATGCTTAACCGTCCCATACTGCAAGTAAAGAGATAAAAAGATATCTATACATATAATAACAGTAAAATTCGTGAGCCTGTACATTGAATATATTTAAGAAAAGCTAATTAGGGGCGATGTTAAAATGGTATTAGAACACTTCAATGTATTTTAATTTTTTTGTTTGTCTGTTTTTTCCTTGCGTCCGGGATAATCTCCGAAACTAGGTAGTTAAAAATTAAAGCGTGTGAGGTCTACAGAGCCCAGGTCGGAGAGGAGTTCATTATGTTTTTTGCGCTCGTTAATTCGTTTACAAAAGTAAAAGTTTTTTGTAATTCGTAAATTTATTCTAACCTGACCTACTTGCGAATCCTACTATATTTAAATTATAGTGTAACCTACCTAGATGAAGATACAAGTCTTATTTTTAAGTTGAAAATTATTGTAATAAAAGTATAGCATTTCAGACAAACCTGCACTATCTTATCATTTAATATTGTAATCATAGACTTAATAAAAAGTAATTGTAATGTTAAAAAAAAAGAAAATATAAATTATTTATTATATATTATCTTATATATGTGTGCTCCGAAGTCGCTTCTATGCTACGTAGCATTGGAAATTCATATTGCTGACCCGAACTCGAAATATGTTTCTTTCTTCTAACACCAGTGAACTTATTACTTAACATTGTCAGATTTGGTTTGACATTTGCAAGACCACTACTTTCAGCAGACACAACAGCCGACCAATCGTCACATTATTCATTTCCTTCTTTAAAAAATATTATTTCAAAGCACAAGCGCAGTGTTCCAGAGTTGTGTGTCGGTTTATTATTTTATAAATAGCTGTGAATTGTTGGCAGCGCTCTCTAAGACTCCTTAATTACTGTTTCGGATATAAAGATTAAAATAAACTTTATCGGTCGAATGCTGTGGAAGCCGCAATAAATTTAAGAAGTTACGATTTGTAGAAAGTCATGTGACACTGCCTTAAAAGTGGCTATGTGAAAATGATGGGGTTTGGTGTAGCCGGTGGCCCGTTGCTTCGGTGAATTACGGTAAGGCAAGGTAAGGTAAGGTAAAAGTAGGATCCCCCTCGACCTCCACCTTGTCGTGGTGAGGGGGCTTAGTAGCCGTGGCTTGGACCACCACGGTGAAGCCAAGAGGGATCCAAGAGGGGACGCTCCGAGTGGGCTTGCCCATGGGCCTGTTCTGGATGCATCCGAGGGGGTGCGGGGATCGGAGTTTTCTGGCCTCCGCAGTCAGGAGAGGTCGCGGGAGGAGAGGTGTATCGGTGTGTCGTTGCCGTGCAACCTATCTCCCGCGAACGAACAGGGTCGCACCGTCCGATGGGTTGTGCGGTAGGGCCGCAGAGGAAGAGGAGATGTGGTGAATCGTTGCCGTCCTCCCTATTCTCTGCGGCCGTTTGGTTCGGTTTGCGGCGGAACGTAAGAGCAGTTCCACCACTGGGTGTTGGAAGTCGATGCCTGTGGGGTGTGGCTAAGGCTTTGCAGGTGCCTGTGAGAACTCTACTCAGAGTTATAACCATCTTTACAACTCGGTGTCCTCAAACTCCAAGAAGGTGACTTCCCCAAGGCAACCTTCTGCGACTCTTCCCAAGGAGACATGTACGTCTCGGCACACACAAAGGTGACTGCATTATAAGATTTGATATAACTTAATAGTTCTTCCAACAATGCAATGTTCAGATTGTGAATTATTGGCATTATGCAAATATAGTAAAGAATAGTACATGTCCTATCTTTTTCACATTTCTTGTTTTTGTATTCCTTTAAGATTTATCTATACTAACACAAGTCCTTACGGTACTTAGCACGGGGCTAGGCTAACGTGGTGTAACGTGGTGTGGTATCTATATCTTATCTTATGCCAATTCGGTGTGCCGTGTTACACGTTATTTTCCCCTTGAACAACTAAAGAGCTGACCAGAAATATTATTATTATAGGAATAAGGTAGATTTCTACCTACAATAATCATAGTATAGCGTCGGCCGCAGTAGCCACACCACGTCTAACATTTCTATAAGACATTCTTAAATCTTAATATTTAAAACTCTTCGTTACTGAATGACTGACAGACAACATACAGCCGAAACTTCAGTACTTGAAATTTGGTACACGGGTTCCTGTTATTATGTAAGTGAACACTGAGAAACGATTTTAAGAAATTCAACTCCTAAGGGGGTGAAATAGGGGGGTGAAGTTTTTATGGAATATCAGTGATTTTGTTCAAATTAAACGCGGGATACAGCTATTACAGCTACAATATTCTCATTTGACAAGACGGATAGCATACGGATTATAACAGGAGATGCCTTAACATTCATCAAACCAACAAAGCGAACTGGTCGTGTAGTATTGGATCATTGTAAAATAGAGTTAGCACCGCTGACACCGTTGGCATCGGCCAGTGCATATGTACGTATTAATTAGCAACGGATTAAAATTTGACGATCGCTTTAACGTGGCCTACATTATAACTAAATTGGTATCTGCACTACACCGCATATGTATGTATGTACATTGTACATTATGACTAGTGGATGCCTTCAAACCTTTCAATGACACATTATCATTAGTTCAGTTACATCGCCCCTGAACTTATGCCGTGTAAAGGAAACTATAGTTTCTACCTAGACACTTGAAATTTGGTAAACGGGTTCCTTTTATGTATGTGAGCACTAAGAAAGGACTTTCAGAAAATAAACTCCTCTCAACTCAACTAATAATAAATTAAACTTTATTGTACACTGATGTGTATTTTTACACATTAAAACTATAATTTTGGGATATTACAATTTTGGTGTTTGGTCGAAAGTGGCGAGACGACCCCTTATTCATCCACAGATAACAGAAATTATGCACGAGAACGTTTACAATAGCTAACTTAAGCGGGTGCTTAAGTTAGCTAACTTAATGGAGCGTGTGCCCTCAATGTCTCAATCAATTAATACAGATAAATTTAAGTCAGTTAATAACATTTTTTTTAAATTTGCATTTAGGTATATAATAATCCATAAATAAAAAATAAATATATTGATCCTTTTTATGTTTTCGTTTATCTACGGCTGGAGCTCTACCGTATCATAAAAACTTACGTACAGTTATCATCCTATAGCTAAGTACCCAGTGGCTCAAAATAATATTTGTAGTACACAAGACAAATGACATAGATCCGCATTGTGGATATGAACTGCATGCACACTAATCATCGTATATCTATCATCTATGTAGACATCAAAATAAGCCGGACAATATGAAGATGTATCTTTATATTTAAGTGGATATATACAAGATGGGATGTACAGGATAGACACATAACTATAGGCAGTAACTACTTACAAAAAGTACTTCAAGAACTCTTTTTCTCACTCTCTTTACAGCCAGTCTAAAAGGCAACGTTATACGAAAAGGAAATTATGAGAGCATTGAAACATTTTAAACTTACATCGAAACATCGTAATTGTTCAATATAATTAAACACGTGTCAAAAATCACGTAAGTTGTTGTTGATGTGCATGAAGTAGTGATTACTGCAGTTATTAACTTAGGCAGATGCGATGCTGTCCTTCTTTAAAACAGGCCTGTCGAGACGATATGGATCGCACGAAATACGACTCTACAGTGATCTCTATGTCAGCAGTCGAGGAGGCATCCCTAATGTTAGTTTAATCCAGTTGTAACGCAACATAGGCCTCTTAGGAAACATCACCTTCCTTCTGACGGTGTCGGGTAAAACGTTGATGGGTGAAGCTCGTGCGGACACGTAGTTGAAACAGCACCGGGTAGTTGGTGACGAGGGCGGCGCGGGCGAGCAACAAGTCGATACTGCAGTTTATAGATGGCACTTTGTATTTTACATCAAATCGCATTTTACAAAGTTTACACAACAATTTATTTTATTATTTATTATAAAAAGGATAGGGACTTATTATTGTGTTATTATTTACTCATAAACTTTTTACACAATTCATATCATGTAATTTGTGGCTCTCTACACGAACGCTGTAGTAAAGTTTATAGGGCAATAGGTGCACTAATTTATCGATGGATGTCGCTCACCTGGATTCTCAATTTTCCTACATCGCGCTTTCGAAAATGCGGCTGAAAACATCAGGTACTGAAGTAATATCGTATGGGCTAACCAAATTATATTTTTTTACAGCTGCAAAGTTGGGGGACCAACCCATTTATCCGGTTGGTCCCTCAATTCTGCAGCCAAAAAGACTTTGTTAGTATGAGATGGTCAGAATACCTATTACCTACATATAAAAGGTACAGCCATCTCCCGGCCAGCATGGCCGGTCGCTCACATAACACCGGCGTGAAGTGATGGCTGTGCTGTCGAGTTTTATGACCATCATCATTTAGACGGGACTGAAGGTCAATGCATCTACATAACGTATAGCTGTGTGGATATTTATTGGTGTCGCGAGCCGATAAAATAATACCTGCAAAATGAATGATATCCGTTTTATATCCTTATTACTAGCTGCGCCCCGCGGTTTCACCCGCATATCTTTCGATCCCGTGGGAATATTGGGATGAAAAATAGATGTTGGCCGATTCTCAGACCTACTCAATATGCTCACAAAATTTCATGAGAATCGGTCAAGCCGTTTCGGAGGAGTATGGCAACGAAAACTGTGACACGAGAATTTTATATATTAGATGTATATTATGTAACATTCCATCAAAAATATTCTGCAAAAATACCAAGTCTCGCAGCGCAGATTTTCTACAGTAAAAAGTTGTGAGATCCCATTGAGTTATTATTACTACGTAGTACATATAACTCAATGTGAGATCCATGTAATACCCAGTCGATTAATTTATTTAGTCCCTACTTAAGGAACCTTCTGTCTTAAGTAATCACCATATCAATTTTAAAAATCTTTACATTTTAAATTAACGAAACAACTTGGCCATCGCATGATTCGATTGTTTAGTTATCATACCACACAACATTACGGGCCAGCAACCTGTTTTTTTTATGATATAGGAGGGCAAACGAGCAGCCGGAGCCATTTACGTGACTACCGACGCCCACAAACATCCGCATAGACGCTATCTGCGCTGCCCTCCTTTTTCCTCCCACCTCCATGGGCCACCGGCTACTTACACACCGCTTCTCACCAAAGTCTTGATTCCACAGCTCACCATACATCGACACAGTCGTCGTCGATTAGAGCGGGTGTTCCACATCCATGAGCCGACCATGGCGGTGATATTTGGATGGAACGCATTGCAGCACTAATAGAGTCAAAACTAGTAACTCTTTCCCGATCAAGTGCGTCGTGTAGCACTTCGGAATAAGGTACCCGCTCACCACATGCCAAATATGCCGAGTGGTTGACAGCTTAAAAATACACCCTGCGCATAAAAAGAAGAAAAACAAGACTAAGAAGAAGAAAAAGTGGTTGACATTGAAAATATGCCGACGCAGTACATGCAACAGTTACTGCCAGAACGGTATATATAGAAAAAATTAACAAGGAAAAAGAGCTCTTAAAAAGATACCTAAAGCCCTAAAAACTGCTGTTATATCAGTGACTCTATTGGAGGCCTCAGATACGATATATGCTAAGGTTATGACAATAGCAAAAAGCAGAATCCGGCTCACAGACCTCGGGTCCTTTCATGGAACCTTGCTTACGTTACCGTCTTACGCGTCGAGTTTCCTGAAATGGTCTACGTTGTGTGCTTTGCAGACGTTACTCTGGTTCTTTTGGTCGGGAATATACGAGAATACCAAGGAGCTCGCCGAATTAGAATACAAACCGTTGTTTCAAAAATAAACGAAGGCTTAGACTTAATACTACAAAAGACCGAGGTCATATGGTCTAACAGGTTTACACAGGCCTACCACCAATGTTACCAATTCGTGTCGGGAATACTCTTATACAAGCAAATTTAGAGTACTAGCTCTGCCTAGACTGCTACCAAATTTCCAGGGACCAAGGGAGGAATATTTGCAGCCCGATCCACCAGCCAGCATCCGACGCAAATGAACGTCCAAAAATTATGCACACGCATTAACCTCCTTCACCCCTCCCTCAATGGGTCAGATGTACGGTCAATGGCCCTGTGAGGTGCACCCGTTTGGTGCCACCAGCTTATTGCCTCACGTCGCTGAAGGACCAAGCTCTGTAGTCTGCGTGGAAGGGTGGCTTTCGGATAGTCTGTGGATATCGTATCATATCATTGAAGGCTGCGATCACCATTAGCGTTTTGCCCGTCTTTGGAGATTTTGGCGGCTATGGATACTAGGGGATACTAGAGTTTATAATCGTAAACAGTGATTTCCGTCAGAACGGGGAAAGAGAACTACTAAACTTGCTCAAACGACAGGAACTCCTCAGACCATACACGGTTTAGCATTCCTACCCCTCGGAGGAGCTCTATGTACACAAACGTGTCGTGGAAGCCGTTCTTCCAGTAGTTGGAGCTTCGATGTATCGAAAACGAGTACTCACGTAGGTAATTACATAGATATTATGGGTTCACGGATATTTCGGAGAATATGTGTAAAGATCGGAATTTGGACATAAGATGACGACGACCTGCGTCGGCTGTGAAGAGGACCAAGATGCTTCCCAGCATTCTCTTGATGTGTGTCATGCATTGAATGCAGAACGGTAGCTTTCGGTCAACGAATTTGGTCCAGACCTCAAACTTCTGGCAGTAGTGTCTGTTATCCCACGTAGAAACTCGGCGTGGAGAACTATGACAACGTTTATCGAAACAGTTATGATGCAAAAGAAGCAGAGCGAAATAGAAAGACATCTGATCCATTCCGACGTATACAGTCATCTTGAGATCAGTTAGTATACTAGTCTCGAAGCCCCGGGCGCCAGGCAGGTGACTGACTATTTCGGCCTTCAGTCTTCTGAACTTCGTAGACTGAGCGATTCTACATGCCACTAATGTTCGTTGTGAGTTCCGCAGCCTCTTTGTGATGCCTAAAATGTTCTTTGCAGAGGTTTTAGTGGGTAAGAATCCCACATAATCATACTGTCGTTAATGGCCGGGGTATTTTGATCAATTTATTTCTTATGTGTAACAAATAAAGAATTATAGTATTTTTGTTATTTTTACCAAGTGTAATGTAGTTCACATAAAACGCGCGTAACGGTCGTTATCACTTCACAGCATCTGAAGTAAACAGTGCTATTGCGGCCGCCTTGACCTGATTCAGCTGCAATACGGCAACACGACTGCTTTGTGAATCCAAGATGGATGCCACAACAAAATGGTGGCTTGTCCTACTAATATTATAAATGAGAAAGTTTGTCTTTTATTAATTCTTATTACTAATCACTAAATAATACAATCAAACGGGATGGGCCGAAAAATAACAATTATACCATAATAAAATAAAAATAAAATATAGATGCTGTTACTTTTACTTACTCATTTGGGGTAAACAGGAGTACCTATACACGCTTACAGACCTATTCACGATACATAGGTACTTGTAGATTTTTTTTCGATAGGGGGCAAACGAGCAGTCTGAGCCAGTTTTCATGACTACCGACGCCCATAGACATCCGCATATAGGCTATACAGATGCGCTGCCCTCCTTTCTCCTCCCACCTCCATGGGCCATAATAATATAATTGATAAGCTGAAGAAGAAAATGTTCTGTCTGATACAGGCCGAGCTTTGACTAAAGTTTAACAATAGAGTAGATCCAATTATGTTCCTTAATTAGGGCGAAGCCAAACGATCGTTCTGAGTCGCGTATTTTCTGTCGCGTAAATTCTGCTGCATTCAGTTTCATACAAAAATGCAGTTTGTACCACACGACAACGCAAAATGAGTTGTCTGCCGACTCACACGCACAAACTCGACCGAATTTCTGTCGGGGCGAGGGAGGGGCGGGGATCCATCGCACTTGATGACACAAACACCCCGTACTAACGCTCAATAGTAACTGAATAAATTACGTCCGTGTGGCAGCTCCACAGAAGAAGTCAGTTGGCCCGGCCGAAATTCTGCGACTCACGACTGAAAAAATTACGCCCGTGTGGCTCCAGCCTTATCATGTATCGTCAGCACTAGGAGATAAGGGGATCCGACATCACGTGAACAGTCACCTTATATGAAGAAGCACCGATTTTCTTGGTAGATCGATGCACCTCTGACCTCCTGAGGAAATCGGAATAATTGACAAAGCCAATTGCCCAATGTAAACAAATTTACATTGGGCAAAATATATCCGTTAAGGCGAACACATGCCATGGCATGTTCTCACAGGATCGATAAAAAGAAGACCTTAAAAAGATCAAGAAAATTGACCTAATGTTGAGCAAGTTATTATGGTGAGCAAAATACAAGTGATACCAGGAGGAAAAGAGAAAAAGGAGAGCCAGAAAAATAAAAACAAAGTTAATAAGATATTGATTCTTTTAATTCAATATCTAATATATAAAATTCTCGTGTCACAGTTTTCATTGCCATACTCCTCCGAAACGGCTTGACAGATTCTCATGAAATTTTGTGAGCACATTGAGTAGGTCTGAGAATCGGCCAACATCTATTTTTCATCCCGATATTCCCACGGGATCGAAAGTTACGCGGGTGAAACCGCGGGGCGCAGCTAGTAATGTAATAATATTAATTTTCTATTCTTATTGTCCTACTAATATTAAAAATGCGAAAGTTTGTGAGTATGTTTGTTACTCTTTCACACAAAAACTACTGAACGGATTTTCATGAAACTTTACAGTAATATAGCTTTCATATCAGAATAACATAATAAGTTAAAATTTATAGGGATTTTTTTATAATTTGGTTATAATATAATGATAACTGTTAAGTAAGTTGGAAAAAGCAGCAACTCTGAGAGCAATATTGGCGTGCGCTGCCCTAATCGTTGCAGTTACACAAAGATAATTACTGTAGGATTGTTTATCTTAAATAGTTCTAAATAAAAGTCCGCGACAGCATATATCTATCTTTTATGTGTAAGTCACTATGACCAAAATAGTGAACCAAACATTCAATTAAAATGGATATTTTTTAACGATGCACATTTTAGAACATTTAGCGAACTCTTATGAAAATTGATACATCTGTCACTTTACGTATTGAATGTAAATAAACTTTGTCTTTTACACTAAGTAATTTGGACGAATAGATTAAAAGTTATTATCACGATAAGCTTGATTTAAATGCGCGGCGACAAATTCGATTCTCAAAGCGATTTATTGTTTCATACAATACGTATATACTTAATATAATTTATATTTCAGTATAATATTAGATTATGTATAATAATGACGACACCATTTTTGAAGTCCGAAATCCACGCGGGCGAAGCCGCGGGCGGAAGCTAGTTACTTTTATATCAGTAGCGATTAAATGAAAAAAAATATTCCGATAATAAACACAACATACACGAATTCGAGACAGCCAAATTCCCGTCAATCATTTGGTTCACAAGGGTAATGGTGATTTATAGAGAAGGTCCAATGTCATATAAATAATTATATTTTTCAATATCAAATGCCTACTGAATTAAGCATACATTGTGACGCAATTTCACTGTATATGAAAATTTTGTATATCTGTATATAGCCTCTATGCGGATGTTTGTGGGCGTCGGTAGTCATGAAAATGGCTCCGGCTGCTCGTTTGCCCTCCTATATCATAGGAAAAAAAAACAACACGAAACGTGTCACTTCACGGTGGTATCCTGTGATTGAGATCAGCCGGCAGCTTGGTAGTACCTCTTACTGAATGTCTCAAAATATTGTCTTTTCGTAAGATATAGTTAGAGCTTTCAAATGAACTGAGTCACCGGCGGCGCGCGGGGAGGGTACGCGGAAAGCGCTCGCCCCACTTCGAGCAAGTACCAATATAAACGAATATTTTCCCACCTGTGCGTGAAAATCGGAGCGACGGACAATCGCGCTCACAACTTACTATTTTACCTATAAAGGCCCTTCAGAAAAATCTAGAATAAAAAAAGCTTACTATTTCTGTAATTATTCTTATCTTTATTAAGCCTTTTTAGCAATGTTCACTGAGATTACTGGAAGATGTCACAGGATGACTATTGAATATTTTAGTGAATTTTACATAATGTCTTATCTATATAAAATCGTATCGAAAAAAAAGTTTGCAAAAATATATTTTTATAAGCAAGCTTTATTGAAAGAAAGAACTCTGGGTCTACATGTGTAGATCCAGACTCCAGAGTTATTATGAATACAATTTTTTTCTCTTTTTTGTTTTTTTTTTAATAAAAAATATAAACAGCAATTTTTTGGTCCAACGTAAGTTGTATTTGCTATACGTATATGTACGTTCTATTTGCTATAATTTCGAAGATAATATAGTGAATAGTGATACAAGTAGCAGCATCTTGGTTAGAAAAAAGTGAATATTGATATAAAATTGTTGTAACCCCTTTATGTATTGGTTCCAAAAGTAATTTCTCGTGTTTAGTTTAGGTTTTCTAATATGTCACAATGACATAACTAAACTTGTATCATTAACACATATTTTTTACTCATATTACAACATCTTAATACGTACAACTCCTAGTTTTTTCAAGAAAAATCAAGATTTTCTCCAAATTTATAATATTTATCGTAAAACATTAAATGTATTTTTGAAGAGAATGTTTTAATCCATAACATGAAGTACTCAGATCGATTCTAGTGTCCTTGGTTCTCAGTATAGATTTTTTTAAATCTTAGCACATAAATTAAACCCACGCACGTCGCACGGGTTTGATATTTCCCCACAAATATCTCATAGCCACCTTCCAGCATCTACATCAGGCACTGGATGTCGTCAGGGTTAAAAGTTTTTGTCGAGACAAATGAAACCAGCTTATTTATTTTTTTCTATTTTACAGAATTCCCATGTTTACTCTTCCTTTCAATTTTCCTCGTAATTTCCTTGTCAAAAGAAACCAAATAAACCTAAACACGATATCATTAAGATAATCTTTATAAAGTTCCCATGGAAAGTAGCTAACTTTCCATCTCCGTCATCTCCATCAGATCAGCATCATAAAAAAAAATGCATTGTCATCCGATTGACATACTAATGTATATAGTTTCGTATATTTAAGCGAATATTGCTCATGATTAAGATTCTTTAAACGAATTCTA
>LUGF01046803.1:116592-207210 GCA_001625245.1 Calycopis cecrops | reverse complement strand
GGGGGGCGGCTGGTGCGCGCGCGCCGCCCGCTCCCGCTCTCACTAGTCGAACGGTGCCCGACCGGTAACGTAGCGCCGACTGCCGAGAGACGAACCAGCGACAATGTCTGCCGTGGCGAAGACTTCCAAGTACACGTACCGCAGCAGCGGCGGCGGCACCACCGACGTCAACATCGAGTACAGCGCCGACCTGAGTGCTCTCTCCAGGCTGGAGGTACCGGCCGCGATACAGTGCAGTGTTTGTGAAGTGTTGCGCGGAAACATGATAGAATATGTTGTATTTTTCAGGACAAAATCCGTCTCCTCCATGATGATCTGGAATCCGAAAGGGAGCTACGTCAGAGGGTAAGTGTATCGTGCGAAATGTGATATGCGCTGGCGCCGCGGCCATAGCCGGCGCGCGCGCTCGCGTGGGCGGCACGCACTTGCCTATTAATATTACTACCTACCCCCGTACTACGGAAAACCACGGAAAAATTAATCCTGTTTCCCTAACAGTTCTAAAAAACTAAATATTCCTCATCTATTTTTCAACCAATAACTAAAGTTTAAATCCAACTTAAATGTGTGTTGATTTAAAAGCTTGCCTGCTTATTTATTTACTAATTTAAATTATATTTAATTATAAAATCATAAATTTATATAATAAATATTGTTATAACATTAACTTATTTTTTCAATCGTTTAAAATTAAAACACATAGCTTTATAAATAAGTTAATGAAATAAAACGGAAAAAAAAGCTTGAATAAAATATGTGTATAATTTGTTTAACTTAATTTTTAATATTTTTGTGTAACATTTAACTTTTCATTTTTATTATATAATAATGTGAAATGGTAAAATTAACCGCCAATGAGATTGGACATCGCCATTGAGGTTCGCATGGTCTATTTTGGTACGCGCGGTGCGCCCTCTGGGGTGCAGACGTCCGTAATGTCCGCAGAGGAGGCGCCTTCTCTCGATAATGGCATACACTAACGCACCTCGCGATATATTTAGTCGCGCGCCAGAATCATTCTCTGAAACCTCAAACTCCTCGCTCCGGCCTGAACTTTTGAAACTGGGCCAAATGATGCCCGTTCCGGTTAAGAATGCTATAATATTTAAATATAATAATAGAACGGGGAATAAGTAGCGAAAATATCTTACTTAGTCACTACCGTGAAACGCATGACGCTGCTATTTATAGCGGGACACAATACCGCAACGTGAAGGACATTTTGAAATGTTATTACGTAACAGCTTTCCAGCATATTGTTCCAGAATTTTCACTAATTTCTGGAAACTTCGATTCTCTTATTCTAGGTACATATTTTTATGCCAGTTGTCCATAAAAGTTCAATTAAAGGTTTCCATAAATGTTAAAACTCAATATTTTCAAAAAATTTATTTAAAAGCCCACATATTTTTGTAAAATACTTCACCCAAAGAAGATTTTCACGTATTACCGAATCAAATCTGCAAAATCTTAATTATGTAACTCTTGTCTCCTAATTAAAATGCTTTTGTAAGGCAATAGTTTTTTATAAATTAAAGTGTTTAACCGATATATTTTGTTTCCTTAAAATAGATTTTAATAACACATAATTGAAAGATTGCCTATTACGAAAAGTTTTTGAGGTACATACATATTCTATCAGTATCTATATTTTACCAATATTACAGGATATTGTATAAAATGCAAAAAATAAAACACGATGGGCCAGATTTCAAGCAATTTCCAAAAAAAATTTTTTTTTTTGCTAAATAGTTAGTATTTACGTAACGTAGCACCTACTAACAAAAATTAGTGCACTGTGTATGTTTTGTCACAGATTATTTTAAGCTTATTCGTTTGTTTTACTATTTTAATTTTATTCTAATTAAACCCCCTCATTTTACAGATCGAAAGGGAGAAGGCTGATTTGAGCGTGCAAGTAATTCAGTTGTCTGAGAGGCTTGAGGAGGCAGAAGGTGGAGCAGAATCTCAGGTAAAATTACAATATTCTCTCAATTATTTTATCATATCATTTTTCATCTTTAATATTTCCTTTTAAGTACGTCAAAAGCGTTTTCCCCGCGTTTTTCACACTCGGGAAAAATAATTATCAATGGAAAATATTTAGTTTAATGTTTAAAACTATTTTTATGTTATTATTAATTTGAAATATTACGGTATTTTTAATGTTTTTTTATGAAATAAATTAAAATTATTTTTCTTTCTTTGTTCTTATTTCGAATAAGAATGTAAGAATAAACTACATACTTGTCCTATACCTAATATATGTTCATAAATGTTATTATAATACTTTAGTTTCATAAACTATCAATTAAATTACATTTTAATGAATATTTAATATTTAGTTAATAACTTACTATATTATTATGAAATATAAATGTAATATAGAGAAAATTTAATTATTACAAGGATATTTGTATCTGTAACATGTACCTAGAGTAACTTTATAAGAACTTCGATGGCATATCGTTTTGAAATTAAGCAGACCAAGTTATTTCGCTGTATTGAAAAAAGAAAATATTTACTTATCTTTCTTCTTATTAAAATGATATAAAAATGCTTCAGATTAGGAAGTTAAGTGTTAAAGGAAATATTAAAGATACCTTCTCCAAGTATAAAATTCTTGTTATTATGTTCAATCTAAATTTTAAAATACTGAGTTGATGTATGGAAATATTTATATTGTATTCTGTAAAGTACTAAAAAGTAAAAAGTCTGTAAAGTACTTGTACTGTAAAGTATATAATCCTATATACTTTATATATATATATCCCACTCGTATTTTATATAAAATATTGTAAGTTTATTCTTCTCCGTAGTTTACGGAAAATTCCGATTTTGTAGTGGATTGGAGAAGATTCTATATCTACTTTATCTTGAATTTTTCATGATGTCTATTGATGTATCTTTCTTTTATAAAATTCTGACAACAAATTCAACTCTATTAAAACAGAAAACTTTCAAAGAATGTAAAAGTATATTTTTATATGCGTTGCGATATTTTACATGGTGTGCGAATTTTTAAGCTTTTGCGATGTTTATATTATTTTTATTATGTAATTTTCCAGGAACCTTCGGATATGTGTAAAATTATACAATTTATAAAAATACACAAGATTATAAAGTGAAAATAAGCATTTATCCACATTGAAATAAAAAATATAAAAGAAACTACAATACGTTTTTATTAACACATAAATTGTATAAATCTACATTTTTGAAATATTTGTTTAAGGTGTTTAGGCTAAGTAGTTATTGGATATTTATTTATAGTTATTATCATTTTTGAAATTTACAATTAACTTATAGTAGACCTAATGAATGGCATTTCGGAAAAATATAATATTAATTAATATTTATAATATTTCGTAGTATATAATTTTCATTTTATTTAAAAATATATTTGAAATTGAAATATATTATAATATTAAATATGTTTCTTAAAATATAAAAAGAAATTTAAATTTTAATGTTGAATTTTGTATCTATTAATAAATAATTTACATTTCGACTAGATTTAGCAATAATATTTTTTTGTTAACTTTAATGAAAATGTTGTTGCAAAAAATAACCTAGCTTAGCTAGTGCATATTATCCTCTGTGTTTAGTGTAACAACGCCTTATTAGCATATTCTCTAATATATATTTTTTTCGTTTATCTCCACATTCCAAAAGCGATTTTACATTCCATATTTAAACATAAAGTTATAGTGACGTTTTATTAAATATAGGGAGAAATTAAAAATTCCGCAATATTTTCCAGTTCGAGATCAACAGGAAACGCGATACCGAATTGACTAAGCTCCGTAAGCTTTTGGAAGATGTGCACTTGGAGTCAGAAGAGACCGCACACTTGCTCAAGAAGAAGCACCAAGAAATCGTTGCCGATTACCAAGAGCAGATCGATAAACTCACCCACACCAAAGTCAGGTGAGCATACCCAAAACACGACAACCGTTATGTTATACAGAACTATGTTATTACATTATGTACTGCGCTTATTCTTTTTTATGTGCTGTGCGAAATACTCTAAGCGAAAATTTTCTCTGCGCTAATTATTTATATTGCCATTTTGTTTAAAAACAAAGTTGTTGAATTCAAATTAATCTCCTTGTCATCAGGGCTGAGAAAGAGAAGTCCAAGTTCCAAGCTGAAGTTTACGAGCTGTTGGCACAAGTGGAGAACGTAAATAAGGAGAAAATCACAATCGTCAAGACATGTGAAAGGTTAGAGATCACCATCAGCGAACTCCATATCAAAATCGAGGAACTGAACCGCACCATTGTCGATATCACTTCCCACAAGCAACGCCTGTCCCAAGAAAACGTAGAGCTCGTTAAGGAAGTTCAGGACCTTAAGGTTCGTATTGATCTATTGTGCCTCATTTGCAATTATTCAATGTCTTAACGTACTGTAGCCATTTTAACGTTATCTTTATAACATTCTAGGTGAACATTGAAAACGTAGTCTATCTTAAGAGCCAGCTCATAAGTCAGCTGGAGGATGCTCGTCGCAGGCTTGAAGATGATGAGAGACGCCGATCCCTGCTGGAAGCGAACTTACACCAGGTATGGCCAACGAATATTATGTTCGTCTTGTTTTGTTTTACAACATTAAAGATTGTCTACCACATCTTCTCATCCTGAGCGAATTGCTGACATATCATTTGATTGGAGGATCCTGTTCAATTAAATGAAAGATTTTCTTGGGAACGAAGTCACACAAAACCTGTTGACAATAGGGTCGAAGGTTCTTAACGACCAAGTTGTAGCAATTCGAAAAGTTGTTATGAAAATTGACATTCATCTTGTTTATTATTGTTATTAAATTTCCAAAAATACATACATTTTATTTGCGAGTAACTATACTGTTCTTCTGTTTAGGTTGAAATCGACTTGGAATCGGTCCGCGTTCAACTCGAAGAGGAATCCGAAGCCCGTTTGGATCTCGAACGTCAACTGGTCAAGTCTAATGGTGAACTCCAACACTGGCGTAGCAAGTTCGAGGCTGAGGCTGCTGCCAGAGCCGAAGAGATCGAGGAAATCCGCCGCAAATACTCTATCCGTATCCAGGAACAAGAAGAGCAGATCGAAACACTCATCGCTAAGATTAGCAACGTTGAGAAGCAGAAATCGCGTCTGCAGAGCGAGGTGAGATTTAAATTAAAATAATGTTTCGTTTATTTTCTAAAACTTTAAAAAGAAAGGGCTACGAACTTTTATTTCACACGGTACAAGTTGGAGGGTACTAGTATGGTGTAACTTATTATAAATATTAAGTGTTTGACGAGGGAAAGCTGATAATGATGAAGCTGCAAAAATATGAAACATATTTTAATACAGCATTTATTTTTCCATAAAGAAAAAAATGTTCTACTATACAATATCTACTTATGGTTATTTGTACTTACGGTATTAGCTTTGCTCACTTTAGTGTAACTTTCAAACCTACCTTGTATCACCAAATTAATTAAAGCTGGCACAGTTTTTAGAAAGTCACTAACATTGTAAGATATTACTTTTCAAAGCAAATTTTACTTCGATTATACATCGTGGAAATTGTAAAATATAAACATAGAATATTATCTCTCTTGACATCTATATTATCTGTTGAGTTTTAGCGATATTTAACAATAATTTTTTTTAGGTTGAAGTCCTGATCATCGATTTGGAGAAGGCCAATGGAACAGCTCGGGAGCTCCAGAAGAGGACTGAGCAATTAGAACGTGTCAACATCGAGATCAAGTCGCGTCTTGAAGAAACGGTTCAACTTTACGAGCAGAGCCAACGTGACCTCCGCAACAAACAAACAGAAATCCAACGCATCACCCATGAACTGGACAAGACCCGCGAACAAAAGGATGCTCTTGCCCGCGAAAACAAGAAAATGGGTGGTAAGTACCTAATGATAATAGCAAACTTTGATTAATTAATAAAAAATAAACTATAAAATGTCTTCAGTATAATTTATTTTGTGATATAATTTTCGATTAAAAAGTGTCACGGATATCAACATAAAGCTTAAAATAGTCGAAGAAAACTAGAACTAACTTGACTTAGGTTTCGAATTTTTTGCTATTAAATTATATATTAGGTAGGTACTTAACTATAAAGACCATGCACAAAATATAGAGGCAACTCTTAATTGTAATATCGCATGTTCTAGTCACATAGTGCTAAATTTAGACGAAAGGGATAAGAATTAGAATGACCGAGGATTACTTGTAGATAACATTTAATACTCTGTTATTATCATTATTTTGTTATATTATCTGTATTGTTGCTAGATTAGTGAATTAGTAGGACTACCCGAAAAGTACATATTTCATGGACTAGTTGACATAACATTCCAGATATTCTAGATTCTATTTGAGGTTGACCACAATACTGAGTTGGTGATTTATTCACAGATGAATTACACGATGCTCGCGCCACCATCACGGAGTTGACCCGCCGTCTTCACGAGCTCGAAATCGAGCTGCGCCGTCTTGAGAACGAGCGAGAAGAACTCACAGCCGCCTATAAGGAAGCAGAAGCTGTAAGTATTCGTTTTAAATGTAAAACGAAATAAGTTTAAGGATATAATGTTTTAAACAAAAATTCTAGTGTCAAAAAGTTAGATACCATACTGCTCTGATACGGCTCGACTGATTCTCATGGGAATTTTGTGTGCATCATATGCACATGGGTAGGTCTGAGAATCGACCAACATCTATTTTACATCTCGATATTTCTATGGGATTGAAACTTACGTGAGTGAAACCGCGGAGAGCAGCTAGTGGAAGAAAATTAGAACGTTGCTGTTTTTCATTTAAGTGCGTTGGGCATTTTTTATCATTGTTAGCATTTGAATTCTTGAAACTTTTATCGCCTCTTCTTATCTCTATATACAAGGATGATAAAAGCGAGATGCATTCAATTAAACCACTTATACTAAAAGTGCCTACAGTTAATCAGAAACAATTTAAAAAAGTTTACGGCAAGTATACGAAAATACTTTTTTCAAACAAGTTTAGCGAAAAAATGTAATCATGCTTTGTACCGGGCTACACCTCGCACGGGGTTAATTACCCCGGCGGACTAAGGGCGGCCGATCAGCTGATGATACAGCGTGTACGACGTGAGAAAAAAGTTTAAAAAGTTCCTGTGGCTAAACTATTGCTCCGATTGATCTGATTTTTATTGTGTTCCCAGGAAATTATGCATTTAATATGTGGTTTCACTTATCTCTCCTCGCCGGCCTCTCGATTTTATCAACCTTGTATAAGTTGTACAGCGCCATCTACTATAATAAATGAGTACATAGTTTCTCTTTTCTGCTCGTATTTTGCTCGTATCGTATTCATTGAAAGTGCAAGTGGCGCAAATTTATTATGAAAAATATTTTTGAAGAGAAATCTTTAAACACGTTGGGCATTTTGCCAAGTTTAGACTTCTTTTGGCACTCCCGGAGCATTGTGTATTTTTTACTTTTATATACACTACGTTCACATACAATAACGTGTAATGTGATGCTTTAATTTCCTGTTATGACAAATAACTTGTCGTTTATATGTAACTCTTTAAAGATTTCACGTAGTTTTCTAAGATGGCACTGACTATTTGGAAGTACTGAGACGTAATGTCTAGACTATAAAAAGTATAAAAATAACGCTTGCGTTCGTTTCTTTCGGTGACGGTGCCTCTCCGATTAGACCACGGTTGTTGTAAAGCTTGTAAAATAATTAAATAAGCAGCGATAAAACTGTTAAAGTTGTTTTATTATCGTTGTGAGACTTACGACATCTATATGTGAAGAATTTTTGTTTAATCAAAGCCCTCGTTATCAAACTCATTTAACTAAATATTTAATTAAAGTTTTTGATATCCTAACTAAACATTCAAAATAGAGAAAATATTAACAAAACACAAAACAGCGCATAATACATAATAAACAAAAACTGAAAATAATAAAAACACGACTTGCCGCTTCACTTGAACAGTCTGGACCCCTTCAAATTTTAGACAAAGTTCCTCATTGTGAAACCTCTACGCTTCATACAATTTAATATCACATAACGGTCAAAATATTATAAATAATCTTACAGATGACGTGAGGACTATATCAATCATTTAAAAATTACAAGCAAATAAATAATGGGAAGTTAATTTACTAGTATTAAACAACTGAAGTAAGAGTAAATATTTTTCTTTGATTCGGTTTTGGAAATGTCATGAGGCTTAGATCCAACCTGGATAGCAGCATACGAAAAACGATTCTAATAAAAATTAAATGGTTCCCACATTAAATAATTCGCAAAGCTTCTCGTCACAATAAAGATGAATCAAACAGTGCAATTTTTGGATGAAATTATTTTGCGATAATAAAAATATGAATTCCTTCACATGTATGATGTACATGTGTTTTACTCGACTGAGCAACGCAAGGGATGGCGATGATTATGATAATAAAATGAACTATATATTATGCTAATGTACAATTAAACTATTTCATTCGTGGAATGCAGTATTAACGATCTACTGACTGCCAACATTTTTGATGAACAACTGTCCACAAATACATTTGTACCTAATGATAATATCATATGCAAGAAGAATAAATATCATTAGATACAAATATATATTTAAAAAAAACAACACAAATATAAGGAATAAAGAAAACCACAAAAAAATATAAAAAAGCGCAATGACATATAGATATAGCAAATGCAAAACTTTTTAGTGCCCAACACTAATGAAGAATTTTTTAGGGTCGCAAAGCTGAGGAGCAACGTTCGCAGAGGCTGACCGCCGAGCTCGGTCAGTTCCGCCACGAAGCCGAGCGCCGTCTGCAAGAGAAGGATGAAGAAATTGAAGCTATTCGGTAAGCTTATAATAACTTTGTTAAAATAACTTTAATTTCCCCATTTTGCTAAATACTTAATACTTACTCCGCTGGATCACTTAACCAATCTCTCAAAGAAGAAGACGCCTTTATAAATAAAAATATACAAAAACATACTTCAAATAACAACTTTTATTCGAATTCGAGGCAGTTACTTCAAAAACAATGCCACAACTTAACATCCGATATTAATCAGATTTTAATTCACAACACAAATATTAATCTGTTTCGTTAATAAAAATACGAAATAACCGAATCAAGCCACATTTCACATTTCAATTACTACATTAGGAAACGTCTGAAAAGTTACGAAATCAAGACAACAATACAACCAATAACGATTATCAAATCATTACTAAAGTTGGCAGCAAGAAAGTATCTGACCTATATCTTTCAACAGATTGACCTCCGTCTTTCTTGCAGAGTTTTTGACAGATTAGTGACAATTAATATTAATAAATATATATCTAGCCATGACTTATATAAAAAAGTATATTCATCAAGTCCTAATGTAATTAGTTGCATATTGTTATTACGTCAGTGAAGCTTAACCAAAAATAGCTCGCTTACAATTAGATCAAAGTATTGGTAGAAACAAAAATATTATTACATCGAACGTTATTTTGTTTGCGCTTATACTCAATATAGCTCGAATTATTGGCACAAACTCAATCTATAAATTTATCCTTCAGTCTGATTGGACTTTCAAAGTAGTTAGCTATTACTAACTTTGGCACGTTCCTACATATGAGAACGTACAAAAGACAGTCGTCTTTTCTGCTACACTGAATACAGTAAAGTTCACCTGTGGTTGTTAACGTATAATATATATATATCAAACTGTGTTAATGTATAAAAGTAAAATATAATGGCTCCAGTTAAAGTTCCTGAATATAAGTGGAATAGGCCACCAACGGCTATTTATGAGAATAATTATGGATATGGAATAAATTTTTATCAACCTATGATTGACTATATCTCGGCGAAACGACAAGGTGTGCCAACGAAGCCACCTCACTTGCCATGGACTAACGAGAGGGGTTTAGAAAAATACAGATTTGATAAGCCGGTGGAATCTTATAGTGAAGCAGAAGTTCGCAATATGTCGCGTGAAGTAGCCGAGCAAGCTAAAAGAGATTTAAATACCTTTAAAGTTCAAAAACGTAATCCTTTCACGGTCGTAGCGACGGCTGCTGCCGCTAACATAGTGAAACATGTAGGTGTCGAGAGTGTTACTGTAAAAACGCAAAAGAAAAAGGTGGAAAGAGAAAAAGTTAAGTTCGAAAGACAAAAGAAACGAGTAGCCGAAATCGAAAGAGAACTCGAAACTTACGAAAATCAGGTTAATATCGGGCCCCAATTAAGGGGTAGAGCGATTATTTACCGTGGTAAATCTGCTAAAGCAATAGCTCAAACATTACTTGAGGAAAGTCGGCAAAATTTATCTGGCGGAAGGATTAAAAAAATTGAATTAAAGAAATTTAATGTTGATACCGATCTACCAGTGTATTCAAATAGAGCCTCAAAATTGTCTAGTATGAGATCCTTAAGTGTATCTGATAGTCATTTGAATGAAATAGGCAAAGAAACTGTAAGGGCCATTACTGAAAATTTTCCGAAGGCATGTGTTGTACATATTGAAACTGAAGTTCCGGTAGTGAGCACGGAATATATAGAAAAATTAAATGAAATAAAACGCACAATAAGTCAATTCGAAAATATAAGTTCAAGTTTATTTGTAGACAGGAGGTAGTTATTTATTAAGTATAAAGCAGAATGGTTAAAAGAAAATTACTAAATAAGTTCTGTAACTAATTACGATTTTCTTGATTTTTACAGTAAGCAGACCAGCATTGAAATCGAACAGCTGAACGCTCGCGTTGTAGAAGCTGAGACCAAGCTCAAGACAGAAGTAACTCGCATCAAGAAGAAGTTACAGATTCAGATCACTGAATTGGAACTGTCCTTGGATGTGGCCAACAAGACCAACATTGACCTTCAGAAGACCATCAAGAAACAATCATTGCAGGTATAAGCTCGCAAAATAAAATAGATATAATATACGATCTAATTTACTGATTCTAACAGTTAAGATAATTTGATCTCGCGTACTTATGTAACAAAGTCATAAACATCAATTTTTTTTGATATCGTATAAAATAAAATAAAATAAAAATAGGTTTATTTGTGAGAGACTAATACTACCATTCACAAAAATAAGAGCGAAAACTACATAAAGAAAACAAAAAAAGCAGGACAATAAAAGTGCAAAATAAAACAGAATTAACATAATATTTTAGGTAGCAGTGTATCTCACAAAAAGGTATAACCTCAGTATATGTTAGGAGCATACCTAACACTGATTTTCAGGCCTACCAAATAAATAATTTCTTTTCGCTTCGGCGGTATACTGATTATAATTTTTTGTTTGTCCATACATCGTGTATGGACAAACAAACTAAACTTTTGTTAGCTCTTAGATTGTGAAAAGTAACGTTCCAAATTTATCAAATACAGATGAATGTTAAGGAATAAACAGGAACAAATAATCCTATTTTCATTAGTAAAACATTTATTATTGCTTTCACTGCTGCATGTGTTCTTGCAACACAAGGGCAATTAGTTATTATGATTCACAGTTTTTTATTTTTTATGTAAAAATCTTATACAAAACTTTTTTCTTATGTGTAAAGGCTAATCGTTATATTTGTTCCAATTTTGCCAGCTGACTGAGATTCAGGCTCACTACGATGAGGTCCAGAGGCAATTGCAAGTAACACTTGATCAATACGGTGTTGCTCAACGTAGAATCCAATCATTGACTGGAGAGGTTGAAGAGATCCGTGGCAACTACGAACAGGTTAGTTTGATTCTGTATAGCAAAAAGGCAAACTAGCAGACGAATAACTAGCTGGCGTGTTGCTCACTTGAATCAATTCTCATACTATTTTGTATTCAAAACAAATAATTTTATATTTATGAAATTATTCATGTTGTTATCCCTATATATTTATATATATTTATATTTTATCCCTAGAGAGAGATGAATGAGTCTCTTTTATAATATTGGATCTATTCGGTAGCTACCAAATAAATAGTAATTGACCGATTTACATCCATAGGTATATTCACACTTACGGTGACATAATATTTTGCGTCTCTTCAGGCCCTCCGTGCCAAGCGCACCGTCGAGCAAGCCTTCGAGGAGGCGCAGACCCGCATCAATGAGTTGACCGTTATCAACGTCAACCTATCAAGCAGCAAGGCCAAGATTGAGCAAGAACTCGCCGCCGTGGCTGCTGATTATGACGAGATCACAAAGGAGCTGCGTATTGCCGATGAGAGATACCAACGCGTTCAGGTAAGATTTTTTAAAGATTTTAGTTTAACTAATCGTACAATAATTGGCCTAGTTATGGAAAATAAAATGCTTTGAAATCGAAACGAAGCTGATTGTTTTTCTTAGATTAATCATAATAATTTAAATTGTTACTATTATTTTATAGACTGAATTGAAACACACCGTTGAGCATCTGCACGAAGAACAGGAGAGGATTGTTAAGATTGAAGCCATTAAGAAGTCCCTCGAAATTGAAGTCAAGGTAATCTATTTATATGTACCGTCAACCTCTGAAGACTTAAGTTCAACAAATCGCTATTTAAATTTTTTGTTTATCAATTTTTTTTCAATATCAATCAATATTCTCATATGGCAAAGTACACGAAATCGTTGTTATCATATTTTTATGAGGATGTATACACCTAAAGCGATATATTAAAAGAAATATAATTTGTCTGATGTTGGTTTTCGTTATACATTTAGACAAAATAGATAATTATGTAAAAAATTACTCGATAATATTATGATATACAAACAAGACATACATAGTGATACTTATGTATGTCTTGTTTAGGTGTATAGATAAATTAATAACATACAACATTTAAATAGAATACAGATAATTAACCATAAAATACAGATAAAAGTTCAACCATTTAAATATATAATAAATTTTAATTATTAAAATAAAAGCAGTCTATACTTTCTAAAAATACCTTCTTTGTAAAAACAATTGGCTTTATTTAATTTTTTTGTCTACTATTTCAGAATATTTCCGTACGTTTGGAAGAAGTTGAAGCCAATGCCATTGTTGGAGGCAAGCGTATTATCAGCAAACTCGAAGCCCGCATGAAGGATATGGAACTAGAACTTGACGAGGAGAAGAGGAGACACGCAGAAACCATCAAGATCTTGCGCAAGAAGGAACGTCAAGTTAAAGAAATCATGATCCAATGTGAAGAGGACCAGAAGAACATTGCGCTCTTACAAGATTCCTTGGAGAAGACAGTCCAGAAAGTTAACATTTACAAGAGGCAACTTACAGAACAGGCGAGTTATTTTTAAGTTGAAATTCTTAATTTTCCAAGTCTAATCAGATTCCTATGATTTATATTGTATGAGTTGATAATTAGCAAGATTTATTAATGTTTAATGTTTAAATGTTTAGGAGGGCGTTTCTCAACAAAGCGTAACCAGAGTGCGAAGATTCCAACGCGAATTGGAAGCTGCCGAAGACCGCGCCGACGCCGCCGAAAGCAATCTGTCCCTGATCCGTGCCAAGCACCGCACCTTCGTCACCACCTCCACCGTTCCCGGCTCACAAGTCTACCTTGTGCAGGAGTCTCGCGCTCTCAGCACAGAACGACTCTGAGCACAGAGCGACCTTCACAAGCCCCCCATTACCAGCATTTCTTTCCGCGTCAAATTAAGGGGCGCATTTCCGGTCGGGTATAAGCCTAGTCGTTCGTTAAGTGATGTTTGAGTTCCGACAGATGGCGCTAGTGCTCACGTCAGTCTACTAACGCCATCTTGCCGTTTTTATTTGGCTTTCGGAGTCGGGACGGGCGCTCTCTAACTCGGCTCGCCCTAATGTTGCCGTGTCTCCACAGTGTCATAGCCGGTCACCGACCGTTCGTCCCGATTTTTTTATCTATGAATCAACCAGGAACCAAAATCTGAACAAGCTTTTTCTATGTTTTTAATTTGTAATTCGTTGGTGCTATTGACGTCATGTGCCAAAACGTAGGTACAGTAGATATAAAATAAAACTATTTTATACTATTATTTATTAATTGTGCAATACAGATTGTACGTTTGTAATTGTAACTTATAATAATTAAAAATAAATGCTATTTATGTTAATGAGTTAAATAATAATAAAAAAAAACAAAAAAAAAACAAAAAACTACCAGTTGTTGTTATTTCTTTAGACCTTGTTATTTAATACATTTACCCGATTGCACGAAGCAGTTCAATATTTTTCGAGCGTTTGTAGGTATGTACTGTGAAAAATTAACATACATGAAAATATTCATTTTCACATAATATGTAATATAGTAGAATACCTAAATTCATATTTACAATAAAGCATGGTAATAAATCATAACACCCATAAATCTTTAATCAGATATAAACAACCCCTGATACCTTCAAAGTGAAAGTTCAAGTTCTAATATAATCTGTATCTATACTAATATTATAAAGAGGAAAGATTTGTGTGTGTGTGTTTGTTTGTATGTATCGAATAGGCTCCGAAAGTACTGGACCGATTTCAAAAAGTCTTTTACCATTTGACTTTAAAAATAGCCTATGCTACTCATTTTCATAGAGTAGCATAGGCTATTTTTAAACACGGGAAAATGCTTAATTCCTAAGGGAAACGGGTAAACTTATAAACGGCTGAACTAATTGGGTTAAAATTTTATATGGGTATTTCGATGATTTCCTGGATGCTCAAAAATATTATTGGATTAGTTTTGTGGCGCTGCTGTCGGTATGTCAACTAATAAATGCCTTGACTAATTGAGTGGAAATTTCGTATGTGTGTTTCCATTGTTTCACAGACACGAATGTATTTATTTATTTCAATTACAAAAACTTGTATTTACATAGCCAACACATACACAGAACAATTGCAATTTTTTTTAATTATCATTTGTTTTCAAAATATTTGGTATAAACCTTAACAAACTGACTTGTACTTATTGTAAAAATATCGACAGGGGAGTCTGATATTACGAATTTATTTGATATAATATGTATATATTATATAGTCCATGCTGACGTATCTATTGATAGAGTAGCAACGCGCGCACGATACAGCTAGTATCATAATAAAATGAACTATAATTTGTACTGTACGCCCTTCAAACAAACAAAGTTAGAAACTTTACTACTCTTTTCATACGTAATCTATGTATATAACTTTGATTATAACAGAACTACGCTACGCGAACGAAGTCGCGGACAGCAGCTAGTTCTTTAATAAATAAATTTTATACGCCTTAAATGGTACAATCGATGAGCAACTGACAATGAGAATTATTTATGATACACCAATATAAATAGACATTAATACAAAAATAATAGATGGGCAAAATAAGTAGATGGGCTATCAAACGCAACTTGCATGAGTTTCGTAGATATCAAAACGTACCTCTGATGCATTATCTATATGAGTATTGACTGAGAGAAACACGCCCGTTCTGGCTTACGGGCCAATAGGTTCAGGTATATAATATGTAAATCATCCCCCATGCTCCGTAGAACACGTTACGCCGTTGGTCCCGTACTTGATTTCTCTCCGTTATTGTCGAACTGCCGTCCCGTCGGAATAGGAGAGTGAGGGAGTAGAGAGTGCAAAAACTTGTAAACTGTAATATGTCCCGCGCAGATGACTCGTCGCTACTCAGTTGGGCCCCGTAGCCGAAATTCGGCTAGGATGGCCATTATTATGAAGTATATGAACCCGAGAATGTTTAGTGATTTAAGATAATTCTAGATTGTACTCAACTTTATCTAGAACCTCTTCATTAATATTCTCCTTATCATTTCTTCCTCATTTCAACCCATCCTAGCGACTGCATAATATTACAAACACTAAATACTCTTTTTCTAAATTAATATATTTATTAAGACAGATTGACTGCTTTAAATATATCGGAGCGACATACACTACACAACACGCAACACTCAACACTGCGCTTACTGACAAACGAGAGCTTATTGCATACGCCCAAAAGTTCCTAGGCCAAAACATCTAAATTAAGCGACATCTTTCTGCACCATCTTTCCGAAAAGATGAATCAGAATCATGAATCATTTTATTAATAAATATAATAAAAAAGTGCATGAAGAGTGCTCTATAAATCTATTGTCAACACAATACAATATTTGGCAGAGATCCTCCAGTACACCTACCATTCAACAATTCATTGTACGTAAATAGTATACGAATTCGTAATACCAACACCCACATTCCGTTTTATTTATATAAACATGACAACGAATTAATTTAATTATGATACAAGTGAGTCAATTGACAGTCTTATATAGAACTGCTGTAGCCTTTAGCGTCATAATTTGGCGGTTGATAAGTAGAAAGCAGTGCATTAAATTATCCGGAATTGATGTGTCCGACTTGAATATCATCGTCATCAGATTTATAGCTACAGATGGAATTTTGGCCATCGACAACTGCTATATTTACTTCACCGAATAGATTTTGATTATTTGTATATTTGTGAAAGCTTTAACATATGTATTAAATTCTGAAACAAAGATTTAATAAAATAAATATTTTCAGTTAGAAGTAAAATATCTGGGCGAATAATTTTTTTTTATTAGATTTACCGGGATAAACAATTACATATTTTTTAAACATTAAGGTAACTAAAGTGAAATTAATAAAAGCTATAGGAAATAGGATTTTTGCATCGATTGCTAACAATCCGTACCTCGCAAGCACAGTTCAGAATTGTGCAAAAGGGGTATTATGTAAATTCCTGGTGTTTACAAATCACTGACATTAAGTAACCTTCTTTAGTGTTATAATGAAAGAGGTGCTACTAATCATTCAGATATTTTGATAATTAGCTCGTAAAAGCTTTTACCTTTGCTTGTTATATATTTAGACGATGTGTCCGGAAACGGTTAGGCAGTAACAAATCGCAGGGGAGATTAGAAATTTGTTAGTGTTATAACTGAGTATTCACTCACAACAATTAATACCTATAGTTGTCACTTCTTGATGGAAATTCATGTTATAACATAATATAGAATCCGAATTATTGGAAAATAATAAACACATGAAATCATAAGTAATAAAATTCTAAACATACAGACAACGATAAATAATTAAATAACATTACATATAAGTAATAAAAACATTCTAAGTCATATCATTACGGTTTGCTATGATTGGTGAATTTGAGATGGTGAATCTGTAGTTGACTATTTGTAAAAATTTCTTTTTACTGCCTCGTGGTCTAGTGGTAAGCGTGTTCAACCCCAGACGTGAGGTCCTGGGTTCGAATCCCGGGTCGGACTAATAATTCTTATTGGGATTTTTCAATTCCTAATAACAGTCCGGAGTCAGGAAGTTGGCGGTGATACACCCCCGTGCCTCGGCGAGCACGTTAAGCCGTCGGTCCTGCGCCTGATCTCTCACCGGTCGTGTCGGATTGCCGTCCCGTCGGAATATGAGAGTGAGGTAATAGAGGGTGCACTTGTGTCTGCGCGCACACTTGTGCTCTATAATATGTCCTGCGCATCAGGCTCGTCTCAATAGAGACGGCCCCCGTAGCCGAAATCGACATTATTATTATTATTATTTGGAAAATAAATATTGTTGTATTCTATTCGACTGTAATATTTAAGTACACCTATTTAATGTACCGGCAGAAAAAATAATTATAATATAATATATTTTACCGATTCAGTTCAGTTTTAGTACAGCGAGGCATCTCTTGCAAAAATCTACAGAATTCTTACATTCTACTACTAAGCATTTACCGCTATGAGCGTCCTACATTGTCCCGAATTTGGATCAGGGGCAGGATGGGCACCCGTTCGACTGCACGGCCCTAACGGTGGCGGGGATCATCAGAGGGCTGAGAGGGTCTCCCTTGAGCCTGAAGGCTAGTCCGATTTCTGTAATAAGGGTCCGACCTGACATCGAGGTGACCCTGTTGCCAACAGATAACCTCGCTTTAGCACTAAGTTGCTCTCTAAATCTCTATGCGGATGTCTATGGACGTCGATAGTCTGAAATGGCACTGACTGTTAGTTTGCCTTCCAATTCTATAAAAAAAATAGACGTTCTTATATACCGTAAACGTATTTATAGTAACTAGTACAAAACATATTAATCAGTAGCACTTATCTAGGACGCCCGACTTCCGAATCCCATTCTGTCTCGTACCCGGAAAAGTCATCATGTGTGACGGATAGTAACCCACCTCATCTCCTTCAATGGGTTGAAATGAAATAAGATAATTAGCAGATTGCGAGGAGTCATATCTACACTCCACACAAAAATATATGTATATGTTTCTATCTTAAAATTGTAATTATATATCGCATGTTTTCTTTATTTCCTTCTATATTTAAACAAGCTGCGCTCCGCGGTTTCACCCGCGTAAGTTTCGATTCCGTGAAAATATCGAGATAAAAAATAGATGTTAATATCGGCCAACATTTTGTGTGTATATCGGGTAGGTCGAAGAATCGTCCCCGATCTACCCGATATGCACACAATATGTCATGAGAATCGTTCGAGCCGTATCGGAGTAGTATCTAACATTGTGACACGATTATATATAAGAAGATTATATAACAATATATTTCGCTTTGTAATACACTCACATATCATGGTAGTCATATATATAATAGGAACAAATATATCCTTGGTATGTATAATCCTTGCATTAGAATATTATATCTAATATTATTATTATAGTCATTAATATTCTAAAAATATTTCCGTCCAAGCGCATCGTGAGCTTTTACTAACAAAATGCCGCGGCGTATTTTGTTATAAACGTCTTTTCGTTGCTGTTCCGGGTTCGACGGACGTAAACAGATTTCAGTGTTCTAATTAAATACACTAACGAAGAAACCCTAGAAATTTATTTATAGTATTAATGCTAGCTAATGACTAATGTTAGATGAAAAAACCCAATCAAGCCGCTATTTTGTTAGTTATTTCGCCATCGTTTACAGCCGTTCAAATGCGAATGAATCAGCTTTTTTATAAAGAGGTGCAAACGAGCGCGCGGACCACTTGATGGTACGTGACCCCACACTCGCTCACAGACATCCAAATTGTTATTATCATATACAATTTTGTAATAGTTTATATTTTAAGTCCAAAAGTGTATGAGGCTCTGACAACGTCGTCCTAGCCGATTTCGGCTACGGCGGCCGTCTATATAGACGTACCATCTGCGCAGGACATATTATAGTGCACAAGTGTGCGCGCAAACAGAAGTGCACTCTCTATTCCCTCATTCTCATATTCCGATGGGACGGCAATCCGACACGACCGATGAGAAATCAGGCGCAGGACCTACGGCTTAACGTGCTCGTACGTAACACCGCCAACTTCCTGACTCCTGACTGTTATTAGAAATTAAAAAATCCCTATAACAATTTTCTGTCCGACCCGGGATTCGAACCCGGGACCTCACGTCTGTGGTTGAACACGCTTACCACTAGACCACGAGGCAGGCTCTAGAGAATCGGTATTACGAAAAGAGCGCGTAAGCTTCCTCCTCCTCCTCCTCCTCGAGTCGATTCCCCAATGCTGGGGTCGTGACCTCATTTGTGATTGGTCAAGATATATTTAATCCTTCATTATGGCCCGCCATCTTCCCCGGTCTTGCGCAATTCGTAGGGCGTCGGCAAGCTTTGTGTCGAGGGTAAAGCGAATTTGGTCTGACCAGCGCATCGGAGTCCTGTATCTTGGTCTTTTGCCTTCCACTTTGTCGGTCACTATCAATTTCTCCAGGCTATCACCTGACGTACGTGCGATGTGGCCGAAGAACTCAAAGATGAGGCGTAGGCATATGTTGGATACACACCGTATTTACCAACTTGAGCTCATGCAAGGTTGATGTATTTGTCCGATGCGCCATCCGTCGTATTCTAAGCATTTTCCTCCAGCACCATATCTCGAGGACATCAATATGGTTGCGGTCGGCAGTTTTCAAAGTCCACGCTTCTGCACAGTTTATAAAAATGGACACTATGAGAGTACTTACAAACATTTTTTTAGTGTTTATCGAGATTTTACGGTTTCTCCAAATTCTATCAAGTTGGGACATAAGGTTTTTCGCCATACTGACTTGCCTACGAATTTCCTCTTCGCAGGTACCTTTGTTACCGATATTCGAGCCTAGGTATACGAAGCTGTTTACCGTCTCCAACTTTAGTTGGCCAGCAATATTGAGTTTCCCTGAGCGATCTGTCACCATGATCTTGGTTTTGAATTTATTTATGGAGAGGTCTAGCTCTGCACTTGCTAGCTCCATTCTGTAAAAAAGCAAGCACATCTCGTCCTCGTTAATTGCTTAGTCCCTTACAAATTTAGATAATATATCTTAGACACCTGTTCTAGCTCGCGCCTGATTAACCTCAGGCGGGGCATGAGGATTGTAGAACTTGGAGTTGAGAAGAAGCCCCCTTTATGGAAACAAAAATGATCTTAAGGTCTTGACTACAGTCAACTTAAAACTCCACCTGGATCCGACTATCTAATACCTATAGTATTAGATAATAAATATTAAACGTAGACATTGTAAAGAACGATAGGTGTTCGAAAGTTTGGAGGTTTCCAAACTTTAGAACATCTATGCTACTTATTACATAGACTACAAAGTCAATCTTATAAAGGAATTTTAGCTGGGCAATTGTGACAAACAAGAGAGAAATATGACAAATCAGTTTGGTTGATCTACCGTTTCAGCTGAATCCGGTTTTTTAAAAAGAGACGATAGATACACATAAAAATATGATTACGGTCTCATTTGTAAGAGATGTGCAGAAGAAGAAAGAGAGGAAATTAAAAACATAAATTGTGTAAGAAAAAAAAACCGTTTTCCTAGGTTTTGGAATCACTAAAGAAACGCGACCGTTCCTTTGGCGACCATAGCACTCATTTATTATCCACGGAATACTCTGTCGTGATGATAGTTAATTCTTGTACACAAAATTTTAAACATTTTGTGATCGAAAGTTATAAGATTCATGTAATTTCATTAAAATTCTCTTAGTTCGTTAACATTGTAAATACTTAAAAGCACTTGAATCTCTATCGTGATAACAAATGTGTTTTTAACATAATTCAAATAATGGATGAGTTTTCCATTTATTATATTAATGTATGTGTGTGTGTATTTATATAACGTATATGTTTTTATCTATTATATTTTATATGCCGCAGTACCAATTATATTTAATATTACGATGTTAGTTGTGTTTTTTTATTATGTGTGTATTATTTGTTGTTGTTTGTACTATCCACTAAGAAAAATATTGTATTATCTCGAATGCCAAAAGGTTACCTGGAAGATATTGTTACCGTATTTTATTACACCGTACATTATGTACACAAAAGGCGACCTTATTGCTTATAAGGTCGCCTTTTGTGTACATAAACTATGTATACCTTATAAAATTAAAGATTGTCTGTTTATATATTTGTGTACGCAATAAAGAATAATTCATTCATACTTTGCTAAACTGAATGACATGATCGCAAACTTATAATAAAAACCACCATATTATTGTAAGTTATTTTGTTCATAAAGGAGACAGTTTATTTCAGTTGTGGTCTTGTGTGTTGTAAGAGAAAGTGTCCATGCTGCACTGTCCTTTTTTTTTTATGATATAGGCAAACGAGCAGTCGGAGCCATTTTTGTGACCACTGACGCCCATAGATGTCTGCATAGGCGTTTTACAGATGCACTGACCTCCTCTCTCCTTACACCTCCATGGGCCACCGGCTACTGACACACGGCACGAAACGCGACAACACAGCTGTCACTTTACTCCGGTCTCGTGTAAGTAGAATAATATTATCGCAAACTTATAATAATAAAAACCACTATATTATTTAATTTAATATTTATATCGTTTTATTATATTGCATTAAGTTATTTTATTCGTAAAGGAGACAGTCCATTTCAGGTGTGGTCTTGTATGTTTTAAGAGGTAGTGCCTTGCCGCACTGCAGTGGAATTGGGCCGGCACGAGAGAAGGTACTTTAATTGCGTGATACCGGCGTAAAGTGACAGCTTCGCTGTCGCGTTTTGTGCTGTTTGTAGCCGGTGACCCGTTCGAGAAAATAAGGAATGAAGGACAACGTATCTGCATGACAGTATAATTGCTATTATCCTCTTTTCCCCTCTAATACATCGGATATCGGAATCTCATAAACCATACGAAACGCGACAGGGTATCTGTCACGGTGGTATCTCATGAATCATGATCGAATGGTACCCTGTACCCGTCCACTGCTGGACCCAGGTCTCCCCAAGTGCACCCCGCTCGCGCCGGCCTTCGGCAGCATATGCAGCAAGGTGTTAATAGACTTCGCACACACATGGGTATAACTTTCTCTTGTATAACGTAAGACTACTACACTTTCCACCAGGTGAGACAGTGGCCAAACGCAAGCCTATGTATTATAAAAAAGAGGGCATACAAAGTAATGTGATGCAACATTGCAGCCGAATTTCACAGGCCAATTACCATGACATTATTATTAACGGCCTTAGCCCATCACTCTTTCCCACCGCTGCTACTCCTGTGTCGCCAGGATCAACAGCGGCAACCACAACGACCCCCCCTCAGGGAGCCCGAGGGAAAAGCTAAAACTTTATTGGGACCCGCAACGGAATTAATCAGAAGAAATAAAAGGAGGAGTAGGAATACAATCCAACTTCAAAATTACATGATACGGCCGCAAAGTGACAACAACAATGGTCTATTTCTAGTTTCGTGTAGTTTGTCAGTTACCGCTGGCCATTGGTAGGAAAGAGGAGAGGACAACACATTTATATAACAATTACGCGTAGGGCGGACGTCGTAATGAATAGGCTTCGATCTTAAATGATGATCTTCATACTATAAGAAAAAGATAACGTATGAAATGCTATCTATTTTACAGCATAGTACAGGCGTGGCCAACTTAATCAGAGTTAAGATCGACTTTACCCGCAAAAGCACTTGGCTTCTACATTATTACATCTAAAATTTCTAGCAACACAGTAAGATGTAGCTTGTAATTCTTGCGTTTTTGACCGGCCGCGATCAACTCGACCATCAGCTGCTATCGCGATCGACCGGTTGACCACCCATATAGTACATAGTATACAGTATAGTAGTATTATAGTCACAGTAATAGTAGTATATAATAGTAAATATCACATATTTACGTGACCTAATTAGCTAGTATATAAATTAATAGTACACCGAGGTAAGAAGTATGCTGTCTGGGTCAAGGTGCCAAATTTCAGCTAAATCCGTGCCATCGTTTTTGCGTGATTGAATAATGAGAAAGCTAACACAGGCGCAATTTCGCACGCACACTAGTATAGTATATATTACGCACGTATGGTATATGTTATATGTAAATAATGTTATTTGAAAATAGTTATATGAATCACCATCTAACCACTTACTGGATCACTTAAAAGATAGGTAGACTTAGAAGTAAGAAGAAACAAAACATGTTCCAACATATTTTGAAATTCAGTCTGTCTGATTATTGGTTTATATGACCGCGCATCACTTTGAAAGTACCTCCCCTCGAATATGCTGCACTCTTGCTTTGTTAGGGGGGAGGGGGGGCTTGCATGCCTCTGTAATCCCAAGGCTATGCTGGACAGGGCTACCAATACCGGACCGGCTTGGAGATGCCAAACCAAGAGCAGCTAAGCTGAGGAGTCCTCCACCTGTCGCTCTAAGGCGGCGTGGATTGGGACGACTGGCTGGTCCGGTTACGGACAAATTGGTTGTGTGCTTCTTTGGAGTACTAAGGCCAAGGGTCAGGATGGGAACCTGACTCCATTGCACGGTTCCGACGACGTAATAAGGACTGTTCAGAAGCAGCCGGACAGTCCCCAAGTAGGAGAAGTCTGACTTTTATCGCCGAGGCTAGCTTGTCGCTAGAGTTATCCTGTCGCTTGCAGGTTCGGGTTCCTCCAATTATAGCAGCTGAAGGCACAGGTTGAGTCGATATTCCACAAAATGTAGAGACCTACACAGGTCTAGGAACTACCCGGGCTCCTAGGTGTCATATATCCCAATAATTATTTCCCTTGACGTGTTAAGTCTTCATATTATTGCCTTTTATCCAGTTTTCTTTATTTTCTGTACTCCTAAGCTTAGTTTTTCATTTAATTTTACAGGTCGGCACTCTATTTTCGTATTTACCAAACACTAATGACATACTATTGTATTTATACACCCGGAAGAATTACCTGGAACAACAAGATGGCCATTATAGTTTCCGAGAAAAGACATCTGTTAACATGCATCATCACACACACTAACATTAACTCATTCGGATAAATCCATAAATTGTACGCGCATGTGGATATTTACATAATAAATGTTATACGAGGATTTGTCTGCGACTTTGTGTTGGAATTTTGAAAGTTTGCCTCTGTTTCTAAGCTATAAATTATTCTAAGCAATGGCTGTTTTTAAGTCAATCTTCGAATAATAGAAAAAAAAATGTATGTCTTTATTGTACACCGAAATTATATCACGCACCAGTTTATATCTAGTTAAGTATTCATATACTGAGAAAACATTTACAATTTTTGTCGAATATGTGATACCCTTATAAAGTTACTCGTAGCAGATGGCCCATGGAGACGGGAGGGGGAAGGAGGGAAATGCATCTATATAATCTCTACGCAGATGTCTATGGGTGTCGATAGTCATGAAATTGTCACAGACTGCTCGTTTGCACCCTTGTATTATACATATTAAAAAAAGGCACCACATCATTTTGTTCTGTATCCTCAATGAGCGAGGCAAATAGTAAGCAGATGCTGTTTTATATCGCAATGTATTCCCGCTTTACTCTTGTTGCTGCACATTTATCACCTGCCTATACTAATACACTAATACGTAAGTCTATAAGATTTGTATGTATGTAACGAATAGGCTCCGAAAGTACTGGACCGATTTCAAAAATTCTTTCACCATTTGAATGCTACATTATCACAGATTAAAATAGGCTATTTTTTACCCCGAGAAAATATTTTATTCCCATGGGAAAGCGAGTAAACTTCTAAACGGCGGAACCGATTGGGTTAAAAGAAAATTGGTAACATACATTTTGTTGTTCAATAAAAATTATCTGTTTTAAGATTTATTCTAATGTACCCTTAAGAATAGGGGGTGAAAATTTGTATTGGATTTTGAGTATCTCTAAAAACACTGGTCTGATTGGAATGCGGTTTTCAGTGACGAGTTTTGATTCGATTGATGCATGTTCTTAGATAGGTGTTAAGATGTAACTCACCAGGGGGAGCTGCAATAAATATTTGTTGCCATTTATCTTCAAAACCACTGGTCTGATTGGAATGCGGTTTTCAGAGATGGATTTTGATTTGAGTGGTGTATGGTCTTGGATACTAAGATTAAATATAAACCTGATTTGATGAGATTTAATCTTATAGTATTTACGTATTACAAATTAATAAATATTTAAGTATTTACGTAAACGAAGTTGCGGGCGTCCGCTTGTGTATTTTATATATTGCTATGATAGTTCATGCTGATTTATCTGTTGGTGGCGTATCAAAGCACGCAAAGTACAGCTACTATTCAAATAAAGGCAGACATATGATGATATCTTGGTACTGTTTGAATATTATGCATCTTTCACAACTTTTAAGTAAAGAGGAATTATTCAGTGCTTCAGTGTATATGAGTTAAGTATATTAAGTTTAAAATCACTGGAAATCATTGTTTCTACTGTCTGTCATTGGTAATGGTACAAATTAATACCGAAATCTTCTCAGATATATTTAATTGTTATTGTAAGTATAAGTATATTTAGCGGGCCATATTTCGCAATATATTGCATACTGTGGTAAGATCTGTAAATAAATCACAAGGAAAAGTAAAGGTACTTAAACATATTATCCCAATATTTAGAACAGAATAAACATTTATTTTGAAATTTATAATTCCATTTCATTATTCATTATTTATAAGTTATTGTAATTTACGAGGCTTAAATTGCGTGGTGATGTTGCTATAAATGCTATATGAAAGGAATTCAAGCTGATAAGAACCTCGTCAGTTTGTAATTTGCCCAGAAATGCTTAGCAATTTTAAGAATATCATCATTATACACAACACCTAGTGCATTATATTTGAAATCTACATTGAAGTATATAACTGAAACTATTCATAATCCATGGAAACTTTGTATATGATTGAAATAGCTCTAAGCTTTCCATTTAAATTAAACTTACTAAAGATTTAGAAAAACATACAGCCAGCTCTAATCCTGGATTTTTCCTGGATGTATTGTTTTACAATACGGATATTATTGTATCAGTGATGACGCTCACGATGAGAATATCGCGTCGGCGTCGCATCGCAGCGTGTAAATGCGCGAGTGAGACGCGAGATGCGAGCCGCCGCCCGCCCAGTCAGCGGCTGCCCGCCTAGCGTCGCACGCGCATTCTAACACCACAACGATCTTACAGGTTAGTCACTAAGTTTGATCAAAAACAAAAACACGCCACATTTATACACACCATGCTAAATAAATACACACCTCACTATTTATGTATGATTTTAAATGTGTGCTTTATTTTTAAACCGTCTGAACATTGTTTAGTGCATATCGTCCCAATCGTGGAAGTGTAATATACTACGCTACGTGGTTTTGCTGTTTTATTAGTGGTTGGTGTATTTATTAAAATACCTAGGTGCAACTGACAATAGTAAGCGAATACACGTTTACGTAAGATTATAAACATGTCTTTTTTTATATTTGTTGACTTAGAAAGTATAATTTTGGTGTTTGATTTTTTTAGTGGATTTGACTCAACCATATCTGTTTCATAATGTGACAGTTTTATATAATTTTATAATGAGTTTAGCACAGTTCCTATCGAAAGAAGTAAAGTATTTTGTAGTAATGGGTATGGTAGTATGGGTTCATTTTAATCAATATATATATAATCTTTTTATATATATATATTGTTTTTTCATAATATATAAAATGAATGAAATAGTAATAATAAGAACAAAATTTACTGTAAATTTATTATTTATTATAATGTTTCCGGGAGGTTTTAAATTTTCTTTTTGTTTAATTCCTCCACCATACATTTCAAATATTATTAAAAGTACAGAGTATATTTCAATATATCACCCATATTTAGTTTACTTAATCGTAGTATATCTCTATATATAGCAGTACAGTATATCCTTATTTTCATAGCTATTACTATTCATTTGTACTTAGGAAATATCAGCATTATGAGCGTATGCAATGTTTCCGAGGACGACACGTCCAAAGGTGCAAAGTGGAGAGAAAAACCGCGGAAAGCGGACCACACACTCAGGTGGGAATAATGCTCCGGAGAGAGAGAAATATTAGCGTTGTTTTTATTCACTTGTAGTCATTAATACTAACCAATATAAACAAACATTTAATTATATGTTTGTGTTAATTGGTTAGTATTATAAACATTACTCAAAAGACACTAACAAGGAATGTTAAGCAAATCTTGCAAAATTATTGTATATAACATTTATATACATAAAGATGAATGTTTGTCTGTCTGCATGTCCTTTATAGAATCGAAAACTATGCATTTGATGATTTATGGCATAGTCGTTGTGCGCCCACGAAGGTTTCTAAGTTAAGATTTTTGAAATTTCAATACCTAAAGAGGTGAAATAGGTCATAAAGTTTATTAATTATGTGCTGCGGGCGGTATTGCGGAGCATAGCTAGTATGTCAAAAATAATAAGCTCCTATTAACCGTCTGACAATAAGCTGACTTGGCACTGGCTTCCCTTGGAAATCACTGTCAGCCCATCCACATAACCGAGTTTGTATGTGCTGCAATCTGCATAAATGAAGGCATAAACATAAACACATGTCTAAAAAAATTGGCCACAGACTTGTCTCTTGTTTATTATTATTTCTGCTTATTTATATTCATGAAAATAGTGTGGAATTATTTTCCTAAAGAAAGACGTAACCAATGTTAGGTATGGTGATAATCTCAGAACTATATTCTGTGGAAAATATTTATCTGAAGGTAGTGCCGGATCCCAGCGGAGGCTTAGGTGGACTGCAGCCCCGCGCCCCTAAGGCTTAAGGGCCTTAAGACCATTTTCTTTCACTTCTCCGAGCCCTGTAACTCGTCAGAGCATAATTCGGAGCAGGTAGTAACAGCCTCTGCTGAAACAGGAAGTAAATCAGGACCCCGACCATCCCAAGTCAAAGATATGTACTGTTGTGTTTCTTTGGGAACAGTCCGAATAAAGGAGGAAGAAGGAGAGCGTCACCTTCTAGTCGTGCGTGATGTTTGTGCTTCACTCACTACCCAGTGATTTGACAGATATTCTGCATCTCATAATATAATAAAACTAGTATTTCTAATATACTAATAAAGTCAAAAATATCACCGTCCCTCTGCAAATCAGCACAAGCTATCGATATCGTCAAATTGTTTGACAAAGTGTTCGTCAAATTAACAGAAAACATGTTCGTTTGCCGCGTCCATACAACTATATTCGATAAGAACTTCCAGCAATTATGCCTTATGTATTCTGCGTTGTCTGCTAGTATCTACTTAGAATGGCTTCTGTATCCTAAATGCGGTCACTGAACGAACGACCAAGCTAGCATTAATATACATGAGGATAAATAGCTCACCAATCACTCATTGATTAAGTCATCTGGACTCGTTTTTTATAGAACAGGAAGGAAATTGCTTGACAAAGTGTTGTAGTGACAGACAGCGTATTCCTTTGCCGCGTTTATGGAACAACATTTGTTAAGAACTTCAAGTACCTTTGAGGTGTAATAACAATGTGGCAAGTACGTAAAATGCCACGAGTCGCAAAAGAGAACAGGGTGCTGGAGGAACATGACCTTGTGATTGACTGGCTTGATGATTTCCTTTTCATTTAATGACTTTCTTTATCAGAAAATAAAGGGGCAAAAGGATACTCAATTAATGTACCAACGATATAGTTAATAGTTATGCCACTGCACCTACGACTAACACACAAATTTTGATATACAATTTACCAAATGCATTACATAAAAATGGCGACTCTGAATAGCCGTTCCCGCTCTTTCGGAGACGCCGTATATAGTGACTAATACTGACGTGAACACTTCGTTCATGTGATGACAGATCTTATAATTAAAAGACTATTTATAACATCCTAATTCGTACACTGCAGAGGAAGAAAGGCAATTTCAGTCAGAGCCAAGACCAAAACATACATGGTCTTGGATCTTGAATTCAATATGATTGATACATACACTTTTACTATGGCTAAATAAGATTTGCAGATTTGTTGCCTTCTTTGTCTCTTCCAATCGGCCACCGGAAACTTATAAAAATCACGAATCGAGAAACATTAAAACATATCATTAAGCGTTCATCTGCAGAGATTTTTTTCATTTTAGTTATTCATTAGAGCTTTCTCCATTGCCTTAGGAAATCATCGTAGAAGAAGTTGCATGTATTGTTGTGTGCTTGCACTTATAGCATAAAGAGAGAAACGCACAGTCGAAGCCATTTGGTACATCCACTTTTGCAGATGGGCAATTTACACACAGACGACAATAAAGTCGTCATATGACGATATCATATGAACAAGAGGCATCTAAACTAAACTAAAAAAAAAAGTAGCATGGCACTATTTCGTACTAACTCGGCTAGTTTAAACAAACACATGCGTTTGCCAGCACACACGCCTGTGATCTGTGTCAAGTTCAACGTAAAAATGTAATTTTTGCTTCACCACGTCACCGCTTCTGGAGTTTAATAGAGTTCTGAATGAACAACCTTATTCTTGTGTTTTATTAGACCCAATCACCCGCAACTGCTCGTTTTAAACCCCTATGTCTTTCCAAACAACATAACATCTGCATCTGGAAAATATAAATTTTGTTGTTCTGTGATTGTTATGTTTGTAATTGCAAATAAAGTTTATATCTATCTATCTAACAATTATACTTATATAATATGTCCATGGACATCAATAGACTCTGACGAAAAGTCTAAAAAACCGTTCGTATTGTATTTTTGCATAGATAATATATCCATGGACATCAATAGGCTCCGACAAAAAGTCTAAAAAACCGTTCGTATTGTATTTTTTTGATCTGTAACAACTTAACTAACCGTGTAACATCAATCCCGTTTAAGGAATTCCACTGTGTAGATTGGATTCAAGATGCATGAATGTGACGGCCGTCTTGGCTCTGACTGAAATCGCCTTTCTTCCTCTGCAGTGCACGAATTAGGATATATATATATAGGAATTATATATAAATAGTGTCTTTTAATTATAAGAAAGTTCTGTCATCACATTGAAGTGTCTACGTCAGCCCTTCGGAGCATAATGCAGTATTAGTCACTATATACGGCGTCCCCGAAAGCGCGGGAACAGCTTTTCACAACCGCCATTTTTATGTAATGCACTTGGTAAATTGTTTATCAAAAGATTTTGTTAGTCGTAGGTGCAGTAGTATAACAGAAGCTAAACAAATGAAATCAAGAAGTCATTTTATCAGCGTCGGATCCAGGCAGGGGCTTAGGAGGTCTGCAGCCCCGGACCTCATATGGCTGAAGAACCCTAATATGATCATTTTTGCGCGCTGCATGTTATCATTTAAAAGTCATGTTGCACCAGCGCCCTGTCCTATGGCCCGACTCGTGGCCTTTTGCGTACTTGCCACTTTGCTATTAATCGGCAAAGGTGCTTGAAGTTCTTAACAAATATTGTTCCATAAACGCGGCAAAGGAATACGCTTTCTGTCACTACAACACTTTGTCAAGCAATTTCCTTCCTATTCTACGAAAACGAGTCCAGATGACTTAATCAATGGGGGGTCGGAAGGCTATTTATCCGTAAGTCTACTAATGCTAGGCGGTCACTTGGTCATTCGTTCAATGACCGAATTTCGGATATAGAAACCAATCTATATACTTAGAAATTAGCAAACAACGCAGAATACATTATACATCTATTAGAGTGCACAAGTATATACTTTAGACACATCTCTTTCGCTCTCTCTCTTAACTGATCAGTTCACTTAAATGATTAAATGATTAAATGATGAAAAGGAATTAAACCTGTTCTCCCTTATTAATAAACATAGAATAACTTTGTCCAAGTAATAACCTAGTAATAAACTAGCATCTGTCAAATTCCATACTTTTAGTGCGTTTTTTACATAGATTTAGAATGTAGTGAGAACAATTCTAAATCTATGGTTTTTTAATATGGAATTTGACAGATGTCAGTTTATTACTAGGTTATTACTTGGATAAAGTTATGCTATGTTTATTAATAAAGGGAGTTACTGTGTAAAGCTGAACACATTTGCAAGTAGACTAGAGAGAACATCTTTTTAAATCATAGGGGGAGAATTGAGCAATATCCGCATATGATGCGCTGCCCTCTTCACCTGCCTCCCCAAACTCGACGAAACGCGACACCATAGCTAGTAATTTGTGGTGATATCATGTGAGCCACCTTCTCGGTAGTGCCCCAATTCGGCAATTTATCAAGGCACTACCTATTACTACCAGGGTAAATCAAAAAGTTCTTAGAAACTTATATGTATTTAACCTTTTTGGGGGCAGTTTAATATTTTTTTTAAAGATTGACAATTACATATTATTTATCCAGACTTTCAATTGTTTTCGACAGATCGTTCGCAAAATATTAATTTTATTGTTGACAGTTCTGATAAAAAAACGAAACTATGGAGAAAAACGAGTTACGCGCGGTAATAAAGTATCTGTTCCTGAAAAATATTTCTACGAAAGAGATTTATTCGGACATTCAACAAACATTAGGGAATGATGCTTTACCCTATTCCACTGTGGCTTATTAGGTTGCTGAATTTAAAAAAGGTAGGTCGAGCTATAAAGATGACCCGCGTTCTGGACGACCTTCAACCTCCATCACCGAAGAAAATGCCAAAAAAGTGGAAAAATTGGTTTTACACGACAGAAGAATTACAATAAAACATTTAGCTAAGATCCTTAAGATATCGTTCGGTAGCATTCATTAAATCTTCACCGATTCACTGGGGTTCAAAAAAGTGTCAGCAAGATTAGTGCCACGAATGTTAACCGAAGAAAACAAAAATCGACGTTTGGATATTTCTAAGCGTAATCTCGAAATGTTCCAACGTTATTCAGATCAATTTTGCCGTCGTGTTGTAACCATGGACGAAACATGACGACCCGGAAACGAAAAGACAAAGCATGTCTTGGAAACGACCATCCTCATCACCCGTGAAGAAATTTCGAGTTTCTCCTGAATAGATGTGACTGATAGTGACTGATAGTGAAGGAATTCTTTTTATTGATAACTTGCCAAAACGATAACTGGATCCTATTATGCAAACTTAATCCCGAAATTACGTGATGCGATTAAAGAAAAACGTCGTGGGAAATTGTCATTGGGCGTGTTGTTTCTCCAGGATAACGCTCCACCTCATCGTTCGGAAGTTGCGCTCACCGCAATCCGCTGTGCTGGCTTCGAAGTCCTTGATCACCCACCATATTCTCCTGACTTAGCCCGAGTGATTTTCACTTATTTTCAAAATTAAAGGAGCATATTCGTGGAACTAAATTTGACGATGATGACGCGGTTATGACTGCCGTAGAGGAGTTTTTTAATAGTCGAGAAAATGATTTTTTTGCGGAAGGAATAAGAAAGTTGGAGATGCGGTATTCTAAGTGTATTAGATTAGAAGGAGATTACGTAGAAAAATAAAATATATTAGTTTAAAAATTTTATTTTTTTTGTATTCATTCTAAGTACTTTTTGATTCACCCGCGTACTTGTAACGTAGCAGACGTTACGAACTGTAGTCGTTTAAATAATAAATTCAGTATTGGCAACGAAACGACGGAAACAATTTTCAGCGCGTAGAAAATTCTGGATTGTACGTTATTTACTCTAGTAAGAAAGATCATGACATAATATTCTTCTAGTGTTTTTGTCTTTTTCCCTCGGACCTGAGTTTTTGCTGTGGAAGCGAAGAGCCCCATATAGCTTCATCAGGTTGCTATGAGTGCTGGAGAGGGGACTGGGGACTATCCCCTTCTTCATCCTATGACGGGTGAAAAGACTCGCGCGCGGTAGTTTCAGAAGACCTAACCATCGTAGACATGTTGTCATTGCGTCATTACATCAGAATCGAGTAGGTGACCGTGAATACGTTACACCTCCAATTAAAAATGAAATACCTATGTACCTATAATTTGAAAAAAATAAAAAGGCGAAAATAAAATATTACTTATATTCCATAGTGGCTACAGAACAGATAATAGTTTCAGTGAAACAGTAGAACAGCGGTACATTTTTCCACAAGCGAGGAAAGTTTGAAGGAGATGGCACTTTTCTACATATGCCGAAAGTTCGCACTTTTGCCTCTGTCATTTTCGTTGCACAGGGAAAAATTTTAAAAACTTCGGCGACCAAATGAGAAAAAAATATGCTTTTCATTAGAACATAATAAATACACGCTTTAACTCGAAACGTAACCCCTTCAATATTTCTATTGTTGACAGAAGATGTAATAAATAGTTCGGCGCTACCCTTTTTAGTGATCCCTCCGAGGCTCTACATCATGACTCTGTTATTGCTCTAAATGTTATTAGTGAACTCTTTTTGAAAGTATATACTAAATTAAGCAAACATACGTTTGTTACTATTACTATTATTACAGCTAGTAAAGTAGTCTAAAAAAATATGTAATGTGATCTTGCCATTCGATTCTTTTCCCCACCAGACTCTTCACTTCTCCGTAAGACATTTATTTTTTGTTTTAGTGGGTCAAGGTTTGCCAGTCTTTTTCACTTTTCTTGTTTTTCCATTAAAGATGGTCTAGACATTCTCATTCCATTTAAAATGTCATTTCATTATTAATTTCAAACGGTGTTAAGCTGTGTTGTTAACGAGCAAAATAAAAAATTTTATTTCATAAATCACTACCAAAAAATAATGCTTATTTGGACAGTAAAACCTGCGTATTAAAACCTTTAAGTTATTTATACTCACGTTATTTGTAATCCAAAATATATTGAATAAATTTAATTAATTATATTAATTGTACGTTTAAGGGATCACTAAATTTCACAGAAGGAAATTTAAACAGACCAATTTTTGTGGAAACCCCCCCGGATACCATCTCGGCAGGGCTATTAGGGAGATGATTATGTTGGAATTGAGCCGACTAAACCTACATAGTGCTCCGTCTTCAGTCAGTGATGAGAAGCCTAGATATTCCCTACGGTGATCTGTGACGTATTTTAGGATGATCCCTGGAGAACCCAGCGGAAGAACCGACCATGAACAGACTTATGTTATTTAAAAACCTGAAGATCTCTCGAAATGATCTACCTGGAAAATCAAAATATTCACAATTATTGCAACATTTTGTGTCCTCAGTCAACGTAAACAGTCATGAGTGGACACAATGGCAGATGTTGCCAATATTTCACGTCTCTAAAAACCAATTCGCCTGCACATTTGTTATTACTCATTAATGCTGACATCAAATAAACCGCGACAAATGAAGCAATTCATATTTGTTGTGATTATTGTCATAATTATACCGTCAGCTTCGAGTTAGTATTTTTAATATTACACTTTTATTACAATAATAATAAATGTATTTGATATTTTTACGTTTTTATGTGTGTTTTTTACGACAGATGCGTAATCTAGAGTTAGAGTACTCGTCTCGAGTCTTAAGTTTAATAGAATATTGCTTATTTCAATAATTAATTTACCTTTCGTGATCATTGTTTCTAAAGATACCAAGGTATAATCTACTGATCATGATGTATTGTGACAAACTTTCGACTTTACGTTGAAATTCCCGTTAGTGAGTCAGGCCAAGTTATTTTAAATTTATAGATATAAGCATGTGCCATTTTATGTAAATCGTCTGGAAACTTGCTTATTTTATTTTAAGACAGAGCCCCGATCAGTACTTTCCGTGGTGGGCTAAAATTTGAAGGATCAGTCGGAGCAGCTTTTAGAATTTCTACATGTAGGGATTGCGATAAACATAGACAGCACTTCAGTCGAATGTGACAATGTTGATTAATTTAGTTGTGTGTGTTTTAAAAGATTCGTAATATCATAATCGTAAGCAATGAGTTTTAAATAATTAGTTGTGGCTAGTTGATTCGAAAGGAATGAAATAAAATAAAAAAATGATTACTTAATTAACAAATTAATTAGTTGATTCAATAGGAAAAAATGCCTCAATTCAGTTCCATTCTGATCAATTAGTTGATCGGACTGGCCGTAGGGAGTCGAATGTGAAAATAAAAAGTATTTTTTATTTGGTCTGAGGTTGAAATTTTATTTCAGTGTTTACTAATAAACGTCAAACGCAGATATTTATGTCATGTTCATATTCCAGCTACCAGTTACCATGGCAGTCTAGATACTCATTCCCTATATAATAATTTACTTAACGACATGCTGCCTAAGCAAATCTGGTGACATGGACAAGCCAAGATACATACTCGCCAAAACAAAATATAACCAGTAGGCCAATGTTAGAGAGAACTCCACTCGAGACTGTAGAATGAGAACAGAATGACACTTGCTTGACCTTCAAGATGTGACATATTCTCAATTTAGACATAGTATAGACGTTTAGTATTTTATCGTACATTTACAATGACAGAATACGTAAAACAGTTGACAGTAAGACCGACAGTTTATTTATAATGTCGTTTTTATTCTGTTACACATTTAAGCAATAAATATAATGTTCTGTCTTAAACCACAAACGGATATAGGGACAAACGGGGATATATAAAAATAATTTGTCAGGATATCCCATTGCATCGAATGCAGCTTTCGCTATTTATAAATACGCCGCCGTTCTCGAAACCATAACTACATATCGCAAGCTCGTCACTCCAATTTCACCAGTATTATAAGAGGCATAAAGATTAAAATGTAAATTGATATTGTCTAAACTTACGTATTTCACCCAATGGTCCTGTCATTTTTGTCAAGCGAGGTCTCGAACGCTTTTAGAACGTGTACCTACATTTACAAAATAGAAATAAAAATTAAGGGCGCCGACACGACAATTATTTATGTTTATTTTTACTTAGGATCTATGTGTATAGGGTGAGGTGAAATGACAATTGTGCACGTGGAATCTTAAGTTCAAAATTAGAACAAATAGAGGTTATCCTTTTAATATTCAGTAGAGGTTAATGGCAAAAAATATGTTACCAGGTGCTTCTAGAAAGATTATTAAAAATAATCGAGTATATGAATTGCTTTACATTCCGCTCTTAAATCCGAGCATTGTTTTTTTATATTCAGATTATTATTTATAAATAGCGTATTTCTCAACAGAGGCTACCGTTAGCTGGACTGTGGTTTCAACACTCATCCGCACCGAAAATAACAGTCTTTCCACTCTGACCAACTAAACTGACCAACTGCAACTGACCAACTATTTTTTGTTCCCAACGATAATTATTACAAAGTGCGGTTGTAAATTATTCGTCAAACGTCATCATCATCAGATTATTATGTCCCCGTACCTCGGAGAGTACTTTAAGGCGAAGGTAATGTGCCCGATTTTTCCGCCCCATTGGAATGTGAGAATAAGGGAAATGGAGAGTGCACTTGTGCACTATAATATGTCCTGCGCAGATGGACCGTCTTTAAAGAGCCAATGTAGTGTATGCATGTCTTATTGAATATTGACAAATTATACCTACTGTATAGTGTATAGCGCTTTATAATATACATATTTTTTTTAAATATGATATAGCTGTATTGCAGCCGGATCGGGCAGGCACGACTCTAGACCTTTTGCTTACAATATCGGCAAGAATTATAGCTATTATGTGAGATTTTGTGAGGCTCGTGAAGATTTATAAGAGGTAGTGCCACACTGCATGCTTGCATGCAGTCGAATTGGGCCGACACGACCGGGGAGGTACCTCTCGCTTACACGAGACCGGCGAAAAGTGACAGCTGTGCTGTCGCGTTTCGTGCGGTATGTAAGTAGCGACCCTTGGAGGGAGGAGTAGGAAGGAGAGCAACGCATCTGTATAACCTCTGTACGGATGTCTATGGGCATCGGTAGTTATGAAAATGGATATAAAACCATCGTACAATATACTTAAGTCTGTGCCTACACATAGTTGACGGTAAAATATAATAGTCCAGACATTATAGATTTTGACCCGTGAATAATTAGTTCTTGGATTTTGTTCGTAGGTCCTTCGGGGGGGTCAGTGAGAATGTAGGTACATAAATTCAAAAAGTAGCCCGGATCAGGCTCCTGCGTATATTCGAAAAATGTTTTTTTTTCCATAAAAACGGCTTTTCTTGAATAACTCGGCTATTTTTGATTTTAGTCAGGTTTTACTGGCTACTAGTACTACTACGGACAAAAATGAACAAAATTTGATTCTCTATAAGTTTGGTCCTTACAATATTTGTTCTAGGATCGATATTTTAGAAATTAAATTAACTTTTAAAAAGCGAAAATTTCAAAATATTTTTATCACCTCGTTTATTTTCAACTTTACGGTGTAAATGAAGAGGACTAAACTTGTAGAGATTTTGTGTTGACTTTTGACTTGTAGAGAGAAGTGGTCCGTTCTCCGCGAGCCCTCGTCTCCGCCATAAAAAGGTGCATTTCGGCGAGTATCTCTGTTACCAGCTCCCACGGGAGATCTCCTGCAAGAACTGTGGCCGCACCAAACCCAACCGTTCGGTATCAGCTAATCACCAATTTGCGCAGCTGGGTTTTATTACGCATACTATAAGTAAGCGTTAGTGTGTGGTGCTACTTGAGTTTAGTATAGAGAGCGATATTGACAGATATGCGCTCAGGTCTTAGATACAGATATCTTACCGCACCCGCATAGTGTGTGCCAGCCTTTACACTGATTCAAAATAAATGTTATTGAATCGAGGCATCTTTTAAATATTCTGTTGTTTGAAATTAACTTCGACGGCCTGTTGTTTATCAAACATTATCTAAATATTCTTTGTCCGTTTTCATCTGTGTTATAAGAATCGAGTATCAATGAATATGGAGGCATTATTTTTTATTTAAAAGTAAATAACCTTCCGATAAATGTTTTTTTAGATTAACATTCGGATTATTGTTAACTAGCTGCGCCTCGCGGCTTCGCCTGTGTAAATTTTGATCCCGTGCAAAATAGAAAATCATCCCATGGCATCCCATAAAAACATTTTTTCGTGATAAATCCTAATCCTATGTGTTAATTCAAGCTACTCTCTATGTGTGTGCCAAATTTCATGAAAATCGGTTCGGTAGTTTTTACGTGAAGGAGCAAGAAACAAACATACAAATTTTCGTATTTATAATATTAGTAGGATTATGGAAGCGTGCAAGCAACGGAGTCATTTTATCACCACTGACGCCTATAGAAGGACGTACTACAATTGTTGAATGTGTTTCGTCCTATCCTCTTATCCTGGAAATTCACAAACCGTATGTAGAGCGATACCGTCACCGTCTCTTTACTGAAGTATCAAGTGGACGAGAGCTTGGAACCTTACCGGTCCTGCCCGCCCAATCAGATTGCCAAACATGGCACTACCTCTTACAACCGGGCATGGTTGCTTCGGTAAGTACCTGTGTCGTATACGACAGGAGGCAGAGCCACGCTGCCATGAGTGTGGTGCGGAGGAAAACGCGGCCCAGCATACCCCTGGGGTTTGCCCTATATGGGCCGTACAACGCCACGACCTTGTGTCAACGCTGAGCGGGCCGGACCCCTCACTATCCCGCATCATCCGTTTGATCCTCGAAAATGATAGGTCCTGGAAGATGATGGCTCCTTTCTGTGAGAGAATGGGGCTAGAAAGGAGAGGGCAGAAAATGACCTGTCCCGCTGACGGCGAACGGGAGTGCGATAAAGGGGCTATGCGCAACTTACGTCACAACTCCATAACTGAGATCAGGGGCAAGGCTGGGAACCAGGCCTCCAGTTCGGCCCAGACAATGAAAGGTCTAAGGTAGAAGGATTCCGGTTCACGAATGAGGGACTGGCCAGTCAGCCGGGATGCACCCCATGGGGCAATCAAGATCCCGGGCGCTCTAACATAGGCGGCCGATGGCACTCGCGGGGATTTAGTGAGTATTTAGGTTCCGCCGCAAGCCCCACGCACCCGTCGGATCCCACCCAAGTCCGGTTTTATCCCGCGAAAACGAAACAAAAAAAGCTACCTATTACAAAGGATAATAGGATTACCTATAACAATAACAATACTGTAGGTTGGTACATGAAGTTCATGTGGGAACAGTCAAGTCTTAATAAATAGTAAATTATAATGATGGCAATATGTACCCAATTGTTAATATTTACTAACATAGTTTTAAGTTCATTACTAACAATGTGGGCGTTTTTGTTGCCTGGTGAATTAAATAAATAAATAAATAAATAAATAAATAACTACTAAGTGTTTGATAAAGAATAATTTTGTAAGAGGTAGTGCCACGCTGCATGCCTGCATGCAGCCGAATTGGGCCGGCACGACCGGGGAGGTACCTCTCGCTTACACGAGACCGGCGTGAAGTAACAGCTGTGCTGTCGCGTTTCGTGCGGTGTGTAAGTAGCCGGTCCACGGAGGTGGGAGGAGAAAGGGGGGCAGCGCATCTGTAGTCTATACAGATGTCTATGGGCGTCGGTAGTCATGAAAATGGCTACAACTGCTCGTTTGCCCTCCTATACCATAAAAAAAATACAATAATTCTATGCAATAGTATGCAAAGATCAAATAGCCACGGTCCACAGACCATGATATATAATAACTAAATTTTAGCCGTCAGTGCTGCATGTATTTTTATATTATGAGTCGTGAAAATGGCTCCGACTGCTTGTTTGACCCCCTGTACCATAAAAAAATTTCAATGCACAAAATCCGGTGGCAATAAAAGTCTGCGTGATAAAATGATTAAATAATTATTTACTCTAAATAATCATTAACATCTACTTCGTATTAAGAACTGATTTCTCTCAATGCTGATTGTTGGCATTGACAAGATGTCCATCTATTGAATGTTAAATATTCATCCTTCGTCACTCATATCCATCGAAATAGATTTCGATGCTCATATCCAAATTCCTAGTTCGTGTCACAAAGGCTTCGTCAAAAGGAGTGGCCGATCTCGTAACCCTTAGCCTCCCCTCTGTTGCATCTGCGTCTCTCCATAGTATAACATTTTTTACCTCAATTGATATTTAAAGATTATTAGTAAGAGGTAGTAGAAGTAGGTAGGTAGACCTAATTCAGCTGCGTGAATGCGCGCAGCTGAATTGGGTCGACACGACCAGGGAGCTACCTCTCGCTTACACGAGATCGGCGTAAAGTGATAGCTGTGCTGTCGCGTTTCGTGCGGTGTGTAATTAGCCTATGCCCAAGGTGGGAGGAGGAAGGAGGGCAACGCGTTAACTCTATGGGCACGTCTATGGGAGTCAACACTAGACGCAGTTTGTTTAGTGTAGTGGCCAAAACTTACGTTTAACAACTGAATTATTCGTAAGAAATAATAGTTGTTCAGTCTCGGAACTGGACAAGAAGACATTTCCTCGCACCTTATTATTTACTCTCAATCTTTTAACATAGATAACTTTAATCTTTTAAATAAGCTAAACTACATTAGTGGCTATGCAAAGTGCATTGGTGCTAGTGTAGGCCACTAAATTAGGTTTTATGTAGGTATTTCTTCTGTTAAACTAACGCATTGGAAACGTACAATTTCACCAACTTAAATATACAATTGCGTTGAAAATTTTAACATTGATTACTATCCCGACAGGAGTGCTGTCGTTTATTTCTCATTTGGTACAGAGAGTGCGAGTTATATCCCTTAAATCATCATCCCATCACTCGTCATTGGGTATCAGACAAATTATGATTAGTGGTGAGTGGAAAAAGTAGACCATTTGGCACCACTAGGCTAGCCGAGTAGTCGGGAAGCCGAACTGACCCCATTTCACTAGAGGCAACAACCCGCTGCGAACCCAAGTCTTTGACACTTAAACAGCTGAGAGTAGGTCATTTATTTTCGTAATTGACTTTCGACAGAAATAAATGTAACGTATCCTATGATTTTTGTATTGTATCTGGCTTATGTTACTCGTAAACATATGGCACTTTCTACTCTATGAATTTAAATGAAAAATTACAGACGCTTGTTTTAAGTGTCTCGTCTGATAAAGGGAAAGCGCCATATTTTACTAAGGAAGGAAGATTTTCCTTGCTTAGCAAATATTGCGCCTGCAACAATATGGTATGGTAACGCATTTGGTCTAAATAGACATGTTATTAAGATATTTTATGATAAACTAGCAGTTCCTCGCGATTGTTCCCTCCTAACTCGTATTCTTATCGTAGTTTCATAATATACACCTATGTATCCAATAGCCGTCTTCAAAATGCTCTATCTAACAGTGCAAGATTTTTTCAAATTGGACCAGCAGTTTCTAAGATCAGCGCTTCCAAAGAAACAAGCTCTTCAACCTTATAATATTTAAGTAGGTATATTTTAATTAGTTTATATATTTGCGCTGTCGATTTGACTCGCTGAGCGTCACGCAAGACAGTTGCAAATGTTTGCAAACAATTGTATTACAGTTTCGTTACAAATTGTTGTCTAGTTTGTCATATCGGTGTAGTGCAGGATAGTGAACTGAATAGTGAACCCGATGCCCACCTCGTTTGCCTCTTATGCTACAAAAAAGAAATATTTGGGACGCTGGGCAATACGAATTTTCTCAAATTTGCAGACGATAAGACGTAAAACTTTGGAACATTTTACTGACTGTTTGTCTCTATATATGACACTTGCTGGTGCCTGCGACTTCGTTCGCGTAGCGTAGTAACATTATAATCACAGTGATTTGTTATTGTGTGCTACCAGTCTGCCGAAATTCCGATTTCCCGTAGGGATGAGCGATTTTACCGCAGTAAAAAGTGTTTTTGATGTTGAACAGGATTAGTATATACAACACAAAAAGTTCCATTCGAATCCGTCCAGTAGTTTCGTAGATAAGTCCGTTTGTCTGTTTGTCCGGGACAAACAGACAAACGGACAAGCAGATATAAAAGAAAATTAAATACATTAAAAAGTGTTCTAATACTATTTTAAAATCACACAAGTCACAAGAATTTTGCTGTTTTATTATACATATATATGGATACTAGCTGTAGGTACTCTGCGCACGGTGCTACGCCATCAAAATTCATTGGAATGACAGTGGCACCATCTGTCGAAATCGTTAAAATTACCAGTTCAAAATCCTTCGTGAGCCCATGTAGAACAACTTTACTAAAAATCGTTGCATTCTCAAATGCATAGTTTATGATTCTATAAATAATCTACAGACAAACACTCATTTTTATGTATATATGTCTGTGAAACAATGGAAAAACACATACAAAATTTCAACCAAGTCCGTCAAGCCGTTTAGTAGTTGTCGTACCGACAGCAGTGCCACTTACCGGATCGAATTGTATTTTTAAGTATCCAGAAAACCATCGAAATATCCACAAAAAATTGCAACCCAAACGGTTCAGCCTTTTAGAAGTTTACCCGTTTTCCCACGGGAATGAAGCAGTTTCCCGCGGTAAAAAATAGCCTATGTTAATCTCTGGTAATGTAGCATATAATATATGTAGTTAAAATTCTCGTGTCACAATGTTAGTTACAATACTCCTCCGAAACGGCTCTACCGATTCTCATGAAGTTTTCCGAGCCTATGGGGTGGGTCTGATAAATAATCAGCCAACATCTATTTTTCATATCGATATATCTTTTTATATAATTATATACACCTACGCGGATGAAACCGCATGCCCAGCTAGTATTATATAAAATGAAAACCTTAGAAATTTAACCCCTGGGGAAGTGCAGTTAATATAGAATTTTCTCATTATCTGGACTTAGAAGGATGAAAATGAGCTACTGATTACAATTAAAACTGATCTGTGTAGATGAAACGGACGAAGTTCCTCCCAAGGGGTAGAAATAAAGGGAGATGAAAATTTTCTGATTTCTGGATTTAGCAGCATTAAAATCGGTATACAGGAAATATATTAATAATGAAAATACGAAAACGGTTGTGCGTACCGCGATACTACTTCTTGTCTCCATGGTATTGGAGGTTATTAGGAGTCCAAATTATCCGCAGTACATAATTCTTATATTAGTAATGTAGAAAATGTATAAAATAAAGTCCTCTACGTAACTAAATGACTTAATTAATTACTATAATTTTTTTTTTCAAGTATCTAAACATTACGCAGATCCACTGCCCTCCATCCCCCTCTAGGGTGGATTTTGCTATGAAACTCTAAAGTGTGGCTATCATTTCGTTTCCACATGGAGCGACGGGTCGTGCTGGTCGCACCTCTTATTAGCCAGGTAGTAGGTACCCTGACCATCTCGTAATAATGTATTTTTTGCTATAAGGTTGAGGGACCAACCGGAATAATGGGTTGGTCCCCCAGCCCTATAGCGGTAAAAAAATATAATTTGGTTAGCCCATACAATATTACTTCAGTACCTGATGTTTTCAGCCGCGTTTTCGATAGCGCGATGTAGGAAAATTGGGAATCCAGGTGAGCGACATCCATCGATATAATAGTGCACCTATTGCCCTATAAACTTTACTACAGCGGGTTCATGTAGAGAGCCACAAATTATATGATATGAATTGTGTGAAAAGTTTATGAGTAAATAATAACACAATAATAAGTTCCTATCCATTTTATAATAAATAATAAAATAAATTGTTGTGTAAACTTTGTAAAATGCGACTTGATGTAAAATACAAAGAGCCATCTATAAACTGCAGTATCGACTTGTTGCCCGCCCGCGCCGCCCGCCCTCGTCACCAACTACTCTGTGCTGCTTTAACTACGCGTCCGCCCGGGGTTTGCACTATGGTTTTTATTAATAAAAAGTGAAAAATCCTTTTTTACTAATGAGCACTGATTCTTGAGGCAAATACGATTAATAAACGTCCAAATTTCAATAGTGAAGAAGGCTCGGTGCCTCCTGCTTGAGACCCGGAGGCCAGAGATAAGCATAATATTTTTTTCATTAACCACTATTAATTAAGTGAAAGTGGTACCTCTCGCTAACATAATATCTTCTTAAATATTTGCTTTGTGTGAGTCTTGGGTGGGCCACCCAACTGAGTTCGATTTTATAATCGGTGTCGTCGTTATTTTTTATTTTTTGTATGGTTGATGCCTGTAAAATATAATCATCCACCTTTACGTCATAATTACCATCGATATACCTCATTAGTCCACGAGCTTATTGATTTTCATCTTACAAAGTAACATAGTATTGATTGAAGAATTAACTGATATGCTAACGCACAATTGGAATAGAGAATTGAAACTTACGCGGGTGAACCTTCTGTCGCAGCTACATTTATTTTAAAACTTTCTTACTGTGCTGTACTTTCATCTTAAAGGCCGGCAACGCAACTGCAAAACCCCTGGTGGTGCAGATGTCTGTGGACGTCTGTAATTACCTTCACCTCGGTGGCCTGACTGCGTTTGCTTTCTATGATATAAAAAAAACTTAAAAGTTTGTCCCACGTGGTGATAATAATAATAAGACAATGCCAAGTAAAAAGCTCTTGAAACTGTCAACGTCTTATTTAAACATGAGATCCGACAGTTTCTTTTAAAACCTTTATTTCATTGCTTTCGCTTATAGACACAGTTAATACAAAAATAATGAACATCATCATAGATATAAATAATAAGAAATAAAGAAATTCTTATTTCTGTCTTACGCTGATATTTATTAAATACTACTTGATGTTTGTATGTAGGTACTTATAGTACAAATCTTGTCTTACTGGCTCCTGTAGGTCGTCTGTTCCATATTATTCGGAGTTGATACAGTGATCGAATTAATGTCTTTTTAGGGTTCCGTAGCCAAAATGGCAAAAAACGGAACCCTTATAGATTCGTCATGTCTGTCCGTCCGTCCGTCCGTATTTTTCTCCGAAACTATTGGGCCGTTGTAATTGAAACTTTGTGGGTTGATGTATTCTGTGAGCGGCTATTACAATTTTAAATAAAAATAAATAAATTAAGAAATAAAGGGGGGGCACTCCATACATAGAACTGAATCTCTTTTATTTTTTTTTTATCCAACCTGTATGTGAGGAATAGGTCTTTAAAAATGACATTAAAATTACTAAAACCATTTTTCGTCAAAATTAACGTTTGAAAGATAGACGCTTCCAAAGTGGAAAAATGAGTGTTTTAAAATAAGAGAGTGAGAAATCTAAAAAACATATATGCTGTAGATCTCAGTAAAAACTATCAACGAAAATTGGTTTGAGCGAAATATCATTATTAGTTTTTGAGAAATCCCTAACACATATTCAAAAAACGCAAATATAACTTTGTCGTTCATACATACAAACGATATGAAAAACCAAGTTATTTAAGTTTCTGGTAAACAATGTCTTCCATTGTTACGGAACCCTCGGTGTGCGAGTCCGACTCGCAATTGGCCGGTTTTTTCTAAAAGATTAGTGAAACTCTCAATACGTGTTACTTAGTAGTTAATATAGGAAATGGAAGAGAAATATCTTAACAGATGACTGGTATTTGTGGTTATTAATATTAGATTCAAATAACGTCAAGTTTACTATTTTCATTATTTTAAAGTGGGCAACTTATTAATTGTTACATCTTCTTTTAACTGGTTACTACCAGTACCCACCTAATACGGAGTATTAGCAAGGTACCTCTCGCGTACACGATACCGGCGTAAAGTGACAGCTGTGCTGTGGCGTTTCGTGCGGTGTGTAAGTAGCCGGTGGCCCGTCGAGGAGGGAGGAGGAAGGAGAGCAACTCATCTGTATAACCTCTGTGCGGTTGTCTATGGGCGTCGGTAGTCATGAAAATGGATATATTATATACATACTTATTAGCTAGGTGCGTTGACCACCTTAACACGTTTTTTTTTTGCCGTATAGGTGTGGACCAACCGAAGAAACATCAGACCCACGTCCACACTGCCGTAAAAAAATATTATTTAGCCCATACAGAACAATTATTCCGGTGTCTACAATTTTCAATCGTTTTCGTTAGTGCGTTGAAAATGGTAAACAGCAGCGTCTATTTCTCTGTAAACTTAACTAAAAGTTACATATTAAGTCCTCTGTGTTAAAAAGTTTAAACAATATATGATGTACGTTTAATTTGTGTTAAAATATGAGTCACCAAAACGTATTACGACTAAAAGTATTTAGTTTATAACACTAAACATATACAATTATAATGTTCTACTTCTATTGTTATATTTAATATAATAATTTATATAATACTCCATACATTCAAACAATAATTAATAAACATTTTTCTTACTATGCAAGTTGTTTCTAGCAAGCTTTTGCGAGTTCACCAGCATACTTTCGTTATGGTTCCATAGATATAGAACATCAATATTCTAACCAACATTTATTCACATAGGGACTAAGTATAGATACATTTCAAATTCTATAAATATCTGCGCACAGATTTCTTTAAATGGTGGTAATATAAACACGAGACACATCCTACATATTATAAGCTCACTCATTCACAGATAATCCAAGCGTGTTTATCTGGGAGTGAGAGGAAGGTACTTCCCCGATCGTGATGGCTCGATCGACTGTAACGCGGCAGTAGCACTATGAGCTCTGTTATGTGCTCTCAACACCTACTAAGCATAAAACTAGAGCACCACAATTTGTGTAAGATACCACTCATAGTATAACATACTATTACATTCAACTTAATAAAAAGTAAGATATGGAACGCAAACTAGTTACAGAAGACAGTAAGAAATACATTGAATATAGGTATTCTTCTAATATATGACATACATATAATAATCAAATATTTATTTATTTACATATTAAACAAATTTATGAAATACTAGCTGCGCCCCGCGGTTTCACCCGCGTAACTTTCGATCCCGTAGGAATATCGGGATGAAAAATAGATGTTGGCCGATTCTCAGACCTACTCAATGTGCTCACAAAATTTCATGAGAATCGGTCAAGCCGTTTCGGAGGAGTATGGCAACGAAAACTGTGACACGAGAATTTTATATATTAGATAAATGGCAGCGGCTAATGATTACGTTAGATGTGTTATTGTAAGAGAAAACAATAAAACTACGAATAAAACCAAGACTTTCGTTCAAAACGAGAATAAGGAATTATGAATAAAAAATTCAAATAAAATTGTTGAGTATTACATTGATGTGGAGTGTACAACAATACAAGTAGTACAAACAATAAAGCACTTACTACTGCAGGCTAAAAGCGCTTTTGAAAGCTCAGAAAATCGCAAGCATCTCAAGAGCTTTCACGCTCAAATAAGGCATTCATAGCTATGAAGCTTTTACTTGGTATTCTATTCTCCTGACAAACATTTAATTTTTGTAATTATGTAGATTAATAATAGCAAAATAGTGATAGAAAAAAAACTTAATTTTTTTATGTAGCTCCGATAGAAGTAAAATGGGTGTGGGATACCACGCGATGGTTATTGGACAAGAAAAAAATAGGCCATTTTTCGATCATGATATCCGTTTCTGAAATATTTGGTTTTAAAGTACAATTAATTGTTAGAGGTAAGCTATGATTATATAAGTTAAAGGCGTAGATAGTTCACTTGTATGAAAGAATTAAAAAAATATTGGCTCCAGCGACGCACACATACCTACAAAGCGTAATAATTTATAATCAAGATGAGCACTTTTTTTATATATACAAAATATTAGCGTTCTAGATAATACTTTTTTTATTTTCTCTAGTGAAGTAGGATTTTTTAACTTCTTCTTCAGTTACCACCGTCCTATATCGGCTCGTTTTTAGATATTTTTGAGCGTGAACTCAAAGTTGTGAAACGCAATTACGGAACCCTATACTGCGTGTCGCGCGACACGGACTTGACCTGTATTATTAAATTATAATTCTAGCGTTATATTACAATACACCTGTATTATTAAACATATAACATGGATGTCAGTCATTTATGACGGTGCTATTTTATAGACCTGCGGCCGCCGGCGCCAATATCCACACAGCTAAACGTTATGTAGATGCATTGTCCCTCATTCAGTCGTTTTGGCTGCAGAGTTGAGGGACCAAACGCGACCGCGGGTGAAACCGCGGGCACAGCTAGTATTATATAAAAGGATAATCTGACTGACTTTACAATCAGCGCACAGCCGAAACAACCATACCTACCCAGAAACTTGAAATTTAGTACAGGAGTTCTTTTTATGATTTAAGTGAGCACTAAGAAAAGATTTTTAGATATTCAACCCCTGAGGGGAGGGCAGTTTATATAGAATTTTCACATATCTAGACTTAGAAGGGTAAAAATGAGCTACTGATTGCAATTAAAACTGATCTGTGTAGATGAAACGGACGAAGTTCCTCCCAAGGGGTTAGAATAGAGGGGTAAAGTTTGGATGGAAATTTTCTGATTTCTGGATTTAGCAGCCTTAAAATCGATATACAGGAAATATAATAACAATGAAAATACATAAATGGTTGTGCATACCGCGATACTACTTCTTGTCTCAATGGTATTGGAGGTTATTAGGGGTCCAAATTATCCTCAGTACATAATTCTTATAATAGTAATGTAGAAAATGTATATGAGTCCTCTACGTAACTAAATGATTTAATTAATTACTATAATGTTTTTTTATATCAAATATCCACACATTAGGCAGATGCCCTCCATCCCCCTCTAGGGTGGATTTTGCAATGAAACTCGAAAGTGTAGCTATCATTTCGTTTCCACATGGAGCGACGAGTCGTGCTGGTCGTACCCCTTATTAGGCAGGTAGTAGATACCCTGACCATCTCACAATAATGTATTTTTTGCTGTAAAAATGAGGGACCAACCGGAATAATGGGTTGGTCCCCCAGCTTTACAGCGGTAAAAAAATATAATTTAGTTACCCGATGCTAAATTTCTTCAGTACCTGATGTTTTCCGCCGCGTTTTCTATAGCGCGATGTAGGAATATGGACTTTCAGGGCGAGCGACATCCATCGATATTTCAGTGCATCTATTTCCCTGTAAACTTTACAACATCGGGTTCGTACAGACAAACCTTCGAGGAATAGGGTCAGAAATTACAATATGTTTATATTGTGTAAAAAGTTAATTACTGAAATTTATTAGGACTAAATGTGTCAAAACATAATTATAGATTCCTTTCTATTATTATTATTTATAACGATAACTATGTAAAGCAATTTGATGTAAAATATAAAGAGCCATCTATAAACTGCAGTATCGACTTGTTGCCCGTCCGCGCCGCCCGCCCTCTTCACCCCGGTGCTGTTTAACTACGCGTCCGCCCGGGCTTCGCACTCCTATGTTTTACCCGACTTCATCAGAAGGAGGGCAATGTTTCCTAAGATGCCTTACTTCTTCACAACTAAATCTTACCGGCACAATCGGGGATGCCGCCTCGAGTCACGTTGTGACTGGCCATACAGCTTGGCTAATGATGTATAAATTAGTGTTTAAAACTGAAATAATTCTTAAACTTGATGATGCACTTTTTTCTTAGTAATTACTGCCTATACCCGTAGGAGTTTTATTAAGAACATTCCTATTTGTTTCTACACATCGCAAGAAATCCAGCAAAATAAATACCAATTGAGTTGGCTACAAATCTGTTAAATTAAAACTTCTGAAATCGTAGTTACATGCGTAGGTAGGTAGGTAGGTAGGTATATGCGTATAATGCCTTACTACATAAAAAAAAAACTAGCAGAAATAATATATCTGCCTGTTATACTTGTGGTCTGTTTTGATTAAGTGGAAAGTGGTCTACTAGCGGTCTACAACCGAGCAGTGAAGGTTGGATCTTCGGTTTGACCTTTAAAAATGAAGTTATAATAATTATCCTATACGAACAACTTCCGGTTCTTATATTTTTCAGCTCGGTCCCAATGGCCCGATATGCTACTCGTCTTCTAAAAGTTTTTTATCTTCTCGTATTTTAAAAATAAATAATTACATTTACTATTTTCTATAAAAGTCAAAGCGCCACCTACAAAATGTTTATGTAACTAACAAGTCCATCGGTGTCGACGCTAGAGAGCAATATTTTGTAATTAAATTCCAGTGTTGTAAGTTTATAAGATTCAATTCTCAACCTGCCTTAGTGATAGCATAGAACGAAGCTTCCAATTGTTAACCATTTACAATTACATTTGGTCACCTTACTTGTAGACTAAATATATTTTTATATTACATTTTTTTTTAACGTGAGGAAAGCATTTACGCCGCATCGGTACACCCTGGGTGGGCTACCGACCAGTGTGGGGATTCTGAACTTCCTAGTGGGAGAACCCTACCCCAGTAAAACCTCACGGAAGCCCTCAGCCGCCTTAGAAAGGTGAGATAACCCCGGATCTGTTCACAACAGGGTCACCTCGGCGACAGGCTGGGTACATATTATGGGACCTAGACTAGCCTACAACCTCAAGGGAGTCGTCCGGCTCGATCATCTGACAACCCCCGCCAACGTTAGAACCGTGCAATGGAACGGGCGCCCAACCCGTCCCTGGTCCGAATTAGGAATCTTGTAGGAGACGCTCATATCGTCTCCTAAGCACCACTATCCGTCGGCGACCGAGCAGAATAGCTCCAGCTTCCTCTCTGCTCCGCTCTTCGGCCTCCTTTTGAGACATCAGAAGTCTCACAAAAGGAGGCCATGGCGTCCCAAGCTCCATCCCTCTTAAGAAACGCGGTAACAACGCTGGAAAGGCTGGAAAGTGACAGCTCCGCCCTCCCTAATGCCAGAGCTAGGTCATGACGCAATGCGGCCCATCTGGTGCACACTTCCAGAGTGTGCTCCGCAACGCCACATTGGTGGCAACCTAGCTCTCTCCTATTCCATTCTCTCTGGGCGACTCGACACAGGTAATTACTAAAATATCCATGCCCTGTGAGTACCTGTGTCATGCGAAAGGTGAGCGGTTTCCGCTTTCGCAGCATCCACCGCTCCATGACGGGGCGCAGAGCCACAACAGTGCGTCTTCCGTAGCGGCTTTTAGCCAAGTCCTCTTCCCACCTCCGCATTAACGCGTCTTGTCCTCGCTGGCGTATCCGCTGTATTTCTTCTCTCGTAGGGGCTCTCCGAGCGCCCTCGTCTCTGACGAAAAGAAAAACACTTGAGCGAGAACTCCTGCCACTAACTCCTACGGCGGATCGCCAGCAAGGAGAGTTGCTGCCGTCCAAATTTATATTACATTTTAAGTTATTAAGCCTTAATCCTACAAATTTACTTAATATGAGCCGCATGCAGGATTCACAACGAAGTAATTGCAACAAGGTTCAAAAAAGATTGTATCAACGTATAATTCGTAAACATTAAACTGTTAAAGATGAATTGCACAACAAGTGAATGTAGTGGAAATTCAATGCTATTGGTCTATTCACACGAAGCACGTTAGTACTAGGTGGATCCAAAAGTTCGTGGCCTAACCTACAAGGAGCTATGACATCTTTTTAAATCTACCGTCATTTGTTAGTATGTGTCATATTGATTTATTGTGCGCAGTTTCATTCCGATACTGCACAATATAAATTTTCTGTGATTATTTGTTTGAAGCTATCTGACACAATTTTCAATAATGGAGAAAATTGAACACCGTGCAGTCATTAAGTACCTCAATAAAAAAGGCCTATCACCAAAAGACATCCATCAAGATATGGTGAGCATCTTGCTCCATCGTATTCCAGTGTCAAGAAGTGGGTAGCTGAGTTTAAGCGCAGTCGTGAGAGCATTAAAGATGATCATAGGAGTGGAAGGCCTACATCCTCTACCACGAAAGAAAACATCGATAAAATTTGTGATCTCGTGCTGGGTGACCGACGTTTGACTATTGGTAAGATAGCTGAGATAACAAACATTAGTTATGGCCGGGTACAACACATAATAACGCAAGAGTTGAGGTTCCATAAGGTTTCTGTTCGCTGGGTCCCGAAGTTGCTTTCAGCTGAACAAAAACGAGTTCGATACACAATTTCGCGAGACTGTTTGGAACTTTTTGAGACTGATCCCGAGGACTTTTTGTCTAGATTTGTTACCATAGATGAAAGCTGGGTTCACCACCATACTCCTGAATCGAAGCAACAACCCAAACAGTGAAAAAGATCAGACTCTCCTACACCGAAAAAGGCTAAGGTCGTTTCGTCGACTAACAAAGTCATGGCTTCTGTTTTTTGGGATGCGAAGGGCATTATTTTTGTAGATTATTTACCGAAAGGTCAAACTATAAATTATAGTTATTATTGTAACCTTTTACGAAGACTCCAGGAAGAAATAAAAGAAAAAAGGCCGGGAATGTTGCGTAAGAAAGTTTTGTTTCATCAAGACAATGCACGTGTTCACACTTCGGTTGAAACAATATCTGTAATCCATGATTGGGGCTACGAATTGCTGCCCCACCCACCTTATTCGCCGGATTTAGCCCCCTCGGATTATCATTTATTTCCAAATTTAAAAAAACATTTGGGTGGCTCGAAATTTTCGACCAAAGATGAGGTGATAGTCGCAGTAAACGACTATTTCGCCGACCTTCCGGAATCTTTTTTTTTCGAGGGGATAAACAAGTTGCAGGTCAGGTGAACGAAGTATGTTGAGCTAGATGGAGACTATGTCGAAAAATAAAAATAAATTTAGACCCACTTTTCTTTCATTTTCTTGGTTGGGCTTAGAACTTTTAGATCCACCCTCGTATCAAGTCCGCTCCGTGATCGTGGTTAGACGCGCGTGCTACCGCGCCCAATTTCGCTTTTATATTGAAAATTATAAACACTTACATTCGACGGCGCAGTGACCCGAAGTGGGTCTTGGCCTCCGACACAAGATCCATATACATAGTAAGAGGTAGTGCCACGATGGATGCGAAAGAAAGAAAGAAAGAAAATATTCTTTATTTGCCCACAATGAATATATATATACAGTAATACAAAGATAAAGATAAGAGCAAACAGGCGGTCTTCTCGTTAAGGAAGCGATTGCTTCCAGACAACCGGGAAAAAGGACCTTTAAAATAATGGGGCGAATTGGGCCGGCACGACCAACAAGGTCTCGGTGATACGATACTGCCGACAATTTACAGCTCTCCTGTCGCGCTTCGTACAGTGTAGCTACATTAAGTAGCCGGTAGCCCACGAAGAGGAGAGAAGAAAGGGAAACGCATCTGTATAGCCTCTATCGGGACGTCTATGGACGTCGGTAGTCATGAAAATGGCTCCAACTTAGAATGTACATGTAGATACCTAGGTATATATAAAAACATATATTGTAATTAATAACTATTCCCTACCCTATTTAATAGACATAGCTAAAGTGAAGCAAACAAACCAATCTATTTCCAACGAAGAGTTCGTTGCTATTAGATTAGATATAGAAATACATTATAACTTACATTTGGGAAAAATTGGCCATCCATCTTATCCCCATTCAATAGATCGGGGTCAGTCCGGAAACAACGAATTAACTGTATCTATTTTAAACTCTAAAGAAACGGCTAGTGCATGATAGTAAAAATAGTTATTGGTTTAGATGTAGAAATAGATAGATTTAGATAAGCTATCGCCAGTGAGATTGGATTATTATATTTAACGTTATTGAAATGACGCACTTGGAGTTTATATTAAAAGAAATAAAATAAACATTTAAGCGTCTAAAAAGGCCAACTTGCTTCAAACACAGAATTAAAGAAATAAATAAAGTGTGTGAGAGAGAGACTCAGAGTTTAAATATTAAACAGTTAACTCGTGACTTGTCTTGCACCATTAAAAAAATTACTAACCCGTAGACAGAGAATTGTCTACGTACTAACCCGACAGATCTTTGACAATCTAATGAACCGACCAAATTTGAATAATTGAATAGTGAATGGAATGAGTCTATCTATCTCTTTCTTACTGTAGTATTTTGCATTCATCGGTTTCATTCCATGTAGTTTGACATTTGGCTTGTACGACCTTTTTTTTAGTCGTATTATTTTGATGAGCTTCATTCATCTTCTTGTCAAACAAAATTGACACATTTTGTACATGTTACCGTTAATGAATGAAATCTAGGTATTGTATAAGACTCCTAAGAAATATATAATTCCGAAGCTATTTGTACATGTATAAAATATTGTTTTAAAAATTCTTTAATACATACATGCATCAAGAATAACTCTTGTACACACATTAATGTGAGATCGAATATAATTGTTTTAAGACGCAGTTCTTGATACAATCCCCTTCACCCCCATTGGTACCATACCCGTGTACCCACTGACATTTTAAATGTCTACATTTCCGATTACTATTTAGATATCCTTGGATATGTGGTAGAGGTAAGGAGAATCATCCGTGTAGATATATGAAAAATACATTACGCCACATTAGCTTATAATAGAGTAAGCTTATTTTCACTACGTTATTTTGTAAGGTTGTTGAAATTTTCAATAATTATTTTAGTCGCCAATAATATTTTTTTTTAATCGCCGTATTTAAATTTGTTTACAATGAGTACATTCATACTATACACTCTACACCAGCTCCATTCCGGAAGGTTTTTGTAACATGCAGCTGCACACTTTCCTATTTTCATCCATATGGGATGAATCTTCTTACCTCTACCCTCCATACCTACTGCCATGGGTTAGTGACTTAACCCTCCGATTTCGGTGGATTATATATTTGTATGTCTAACCCTGATTTAGCGCCTAGCTCTTGGAAGTGCCAGGCCCGACCGGGGAGGTACCTCTCGCTTACACGAGACCGGCGTGAAATGACAGCTGTGCTGTCGCGTTTCGTGCGGTGTGTAAGTAGCCGGTGACCCATGGAGGTGGGAGGAGAAAGGGGGGCAGCGCATCTGTATAGTCTCTATGCAGATGTCTATGGGCGTCGGTAGTCATGAAAATGGCTACAACTGCGCGTTTGCCCCCCCATACCATAAAAAAAAAAAAAAGACAATTTAATAATTTAACCTTGATTAGTTATTTAACTCCGAGTTAAATGTTTAACTCGGAGTTAAGTAACTAAATCAAGGTGAATCGGCCTTGATTAGTTATGTATGTAGTAGTAGTAATGAGAAGACTCCGATTGCTCATTTGTCCCCTTAAACTTTAAAAATAAATATGTAACATAATTAGGCGCTTTTCTGCAAATTGCAAAATGAACTAAGTATATATTTTCAAATATTAGGAGATACGTTTTGACCTATAATATTCAGCTAGTCTAAACTGTGTCCCATGGAGTTGATTCCACTTAAATCTTGCAACACATTTGTAAGGTATCTACCGTCTGTTTTATTTATTTTATTATTTTATTTTATTCTTTATGCACATGAAATTAATTACAAAAGTTGCTTAATACTTAAAAGAAGTACACAGGTGTGTTTATCTCTGTAAGGGATCTCTTCCAGCCAACTAACGCAATTCATACAGAAATTTAATGCAGTTATAGAAACAAAGAATAGAAAGAAAGAAAAAAAAGAATAGAAATACAAAAACAAATTGCCTATAAATATAAATTTATCACAACTTACAACATATGCATACAATAAATACATTCATATATGTATATAATAAACCTACACATTATACATACTTAAATAAACCTAAATATCATACATTATATAATTTACCTACATAAAAAACCGAACCCTTTAGGAAAAAAAGGATCACTTTATTGTCCATCTGTATGTCTGTCCGTCGGTATATTTGTTTTTTTCTTAGAAAGCGCCTTACTTCTACGTTATCGCAATTAAAAAATGCCGTTGTTTGTCATCGTATGATCGCATTTTGGCTGAAACTCACAGACACAAATTATGATGGAATAAATCATAATTGCCAGTGGTAGTGCCAGTGGTAGTGCCACACTGCATGTTGGCATGCAATCGAATTCGGCCGGCACGACCGGGGAGGTACCTCTCGCTTACACGAGACTGGCGTCAAGTGACAGCTGTGCTGTCGCCTTTCGTGCGGTGTGTAAGTAGCCGGTGGTCCATGGAGGTGGGAGGAGAAAGGAGGGCAGCGCATCTGTATAGCCTCTATGCGGATGTTTGTGGGCGTCGGTAGTCATGAAAATGGCTCCGGCTGCTCGTTTGCCCTCCTACATCATAAAAAAAAAATGTAAATTATAATTCTATCAACATTCTCCATGCATGCATGCAAATGCATAAAAAATTAATTGTCTTCTCGTACTTCACGTATGTGTAAGGGGGGTGTAAGGGGGGCAAATAACATATATTACCCCTTATAGTCAACCTCACCTGCACGTGGTACACCCTGTTGAATAACGGACGAGGCTGTGACGACCGAAACGGCGTCGATATAACCACACAAAAAGCTAGACTCTCGAAATATCTAATCTAATTTTGGGCAGCATCATTATTAGTAAAAAGATTCCAGCAACTTCGGTTACCAACTCGCCTGCCAAGCTTGGTGACTAAGGCAAATAGCTCCCCATGTGAAGCACAACCAGTATTCACGGCCCCCAGCTCCCGGTAGTCCCACTATTCCTGGCCACGGACCAGCTACGGTAACGGTACGATGGTGAGAGCTAAGAACCCCCGGGTTACGACAGGGTACCACAAACGGCGACTCTTTTTGGTAACGTTTAACGGACACTGCGCTTGAACGAACACCTGACAGAACTGGAAATAGAGTTAAGTTATACAGGGTTAGTTTTTGGTCACCGGCAAAATTTTCAGATTTGGTTCAGAATCGATAATACATTCGATTTATGAAATAAAACAAATAAGTAAAATAATATAAAAAATATTTTTGTCCCGTACGAAAATAAATATCGTGTGGGTAATCTACCATAGCCGCCGCAGTGGATGCGAAACACAATCAGCTGTTGAGGTCAACACACTCTTCGGGTCCTAAGCGTGTAGGTATATTTACGGACCGTTTCGAATTGATGTTTATGTAACAAAATATTACAAATACGACGATAAAATTAAAACACACCCTTGAAATGATGTTTATTTCCTTATTTTTAAATATGGCCGGTGACCAAAAACTAACCCTGTATAAACTGGTACATCGTGGGTCCATTGGAAGTCCGAAGATAGGGCGAGGACACGATAACACTAGATGCTGGTCACTTACTCTACTTCCGCGTAGGACATCAACCATCAAGGTGGCTTCGAATTTATAATCCACAAGTCACTCAAAAAAAACGTCGTAGAGGTTGGTAGTGTGTCGGCGAGAGTGGGCCTACTTTTTCATGAGACTAAATGAGAGATACAGCCTGAAAGTTATACAAGTGTACGCTCCTGCGACGGCACACGCTAACGATGAGGTCGAAGCCATGTACGAAGACCTAGTGAAAGCTACGTCTCATACCAATACCTACTGCACGGTTGTGATGGGTGACTTCAATGCAAAATGGGAGTACGAGAATTTGGTGAGTCGAGGGTAGGAACATTCGGCTATGCGTGTAGAAATCACGGAGAGCAGATGCTAGTAAACTTTCTTGAGGCACAGGAGCTATATCCGATGAACGCTTTTTTCCAGAAGAATCCTCAAAGGAAGTGACCTGGACCTACCAAAGCCCTGACAAGCTAAAAATGAGATCGACTTCATTTTGTAGTAAGCGCCAAATATTCAGAGATGTCACTGTGATCAATAGGATAAATACTGGTAGTGATCACCGACTCGTAAGGGGCATCGTAAATATTAACATCACAGCGGAACGAGCGCGGTTAATGAGGTTGACTCTTAGTAGGTACTCTTTCTAAATAATTATGTGCTTGTGCACATATTTAGAAAAGTTTTGTGCACCAAACTATTAGGAACAGCAACTCCCGTAGCACTACTTTATCGTTTTAATACCATTATTATTTGGTATTTGTTCAAACATGAAACCACGTTCAATTGCGTAGGTAACACAGAATCCGTTCAGTATTCAAGGCGTGATTGTGTAATAAACATTGAAACATCCAACATTCGCATTACTAATATTTTTAGATCCCACCAGAGAATAAGCGTGAAAGGAAGATCAAGACCGCGAACTTAGAACTCACATAACATTCCTACATGATTTACTCTCCCGGTACCAAAATAAACTAACAACAATATTATGATGTCCCGTTGAATGTTTTACGGGCTGTTTAAGGATTTCATTATAATTTGCGGATATTCTCTTGATTATTCATGGTAGTTTATGATGAGTAACATACTTTAACTGGTATTATGATTCAGGATCCACGTAAGCCTATAAATAGAAGAAATATGTAACAACTTCATGTTAATATCCATTCATCTATATATAATAAAACTGTAGAAGATGTCATTCTGTCTGTTCCTTGTGCGGCTTTCACGCAAAATCTACCGGACGGATTTTGATGATACCTTTTTTTCTTAGATAGGTATTAGTCCTTGATAACATATAGGCTATAATTTATCAATATGTATAATGGTGCAGTCGGTATCTGGACTTGAAATACACTATTGTAAGGCAAAATAACGAAGTAACAATTCGGCCACATAACATTACCTACACGTTACCATGACAACATATTTTGTAATAATGACAAGACAACAGCTGTCGGGCCAACTAGTAACTCGTAGAAAAGTCAAAGCTGTACGTTTAATTTTTTTAATAGAATACTTGGGGTGTGATCTACAATCGATATCGAGGTCAAAAATATAGCTTTTATATTTTTTGTCTGTTTGCCTGTTTGTCTGTATGTAGGTAGGTCTGGGCGAAACTCAGAATGTACTGCATGGACTTTGATTGACTAAAAATTTTACATGAATATTACTAACAGGTCGGGTCAACATATAGGCTACATATTATCACGCTATCACCTACAGAAGAGAAGCTGTGAATCTTTGATTGAGAAAAGAGATTCAGAGATTGTAAAGAATTTAGAACCTCCATTTTTGAAGTCCGAAATCCATGCAGGCGAAGCTTCGGACGGAAGCTAGTTATTAATATACGTATAATTCAGACCTAAATCCACATAGTTACATAAAATACATGAAATAATAGAATAGAATATGTATAAAAACGTTAAAAACAAATAAAAATTGTTAATACAATCACAGTCACACCTTTTATATCATTAACCAATTTACCTATTGTGTCGACAAAATCAATAATATTATAGTCTAATAATGTCGATTATTCGTGTAGTTCGTTTCATAAACAATTTGTTCAGGCGCCCGTAAATATAAGTTTGTCAACATAAGTATAAATTATAATGCTTATTCCTCCGATGATTTCGTCTCGCACTTGGTTTTTTTATTTGCATAAAATGAAACAAGTGATATAACAAATCGTTATTAACACATTGATATATTATTAAAGCTAAGTTAAGGCTCACAATGGCATGATGGTTAGGTACAAAAAAGAATCCAGTTCAGTTCTGTTCAAGTTCAGAATATAAAATTGTTATCATTATGTAAAATCAACTCAACTCTTTGTTTTAAACAAAAATTTAAATCTTTCATAATAACAGAGTTTTGCAGCCACTGTCACTTGGATTTATGCTACGATACCTGATGTTTTTAATTAGCCCCGATATTTTATCTATTTATTTTAGAGTTCCATATTATATCTTTGTCACCATCGCCCTTACGATCGATTCTAAGGATTCTTCTAAGTTCCCTACTATTACAAATATATTATTATGTGTATGTTTATTTCTTTGGGTGGGTGTGTGGTGAAATATACAATGCTTCCAGTCCGTAGGATGTAAAACCATGTAAAACTGTTATTTTATATCATTGCTAGTTTACACAAAATAAGTAAATTAAATTAAAGTATTTAGTTAAGTGACCTGTCAGTATTGTCACTCCAAACGAGGAGTCACTGAAAATCAGCGTCATATCATTATTTTATATTGATATGACAAATGCTGAGTGGCCACATCATTGGTCACAATACTCTTATCAAGTTTGTTTGTTTATATATATTAATGTGTGTTTGTAAATTTGATAATTGTTATTGTTCCCAATAAAAATCTTTCTTTCTTTCTTTCTAAATTATATACGAGGTACAGGATCATACACACTTGGTCTGCATTCTAAGAACCTGATCTATGTCCAACAGTGGTCTGACTAAGACTGATGATTATGATATCCGTCCATAACGCCACCAAAACATTACAAAATATGTTCTGTATACGTGACGTTCGTATCAGGATCCCTTTTTATTTTGCAAATACTTTTTACTATATATCTATCTAAGTAAAATTAAAAAAAAGCTAAATTCTAAGTTATTCAGTTCAACAGACTGCACGAATAATTAAAATATTTGAATTTTTTAAATTCTTTTTAACTTAATAATAATTTTACGTTTAAACTATTTCAGGTTCCGCAACATCTGCAGAATTTATTGAAATCATCCCTCATATGATCATCCAAGATGTCGTTCAGAAATTATGTAAGTTGGATACTTTAATATTATAATTTATTTATTTATTTAATAATTAATGTACACAGTAAAATTATATTATAAACGTATTATTAAAAAAATTGTAGAAAGGTGCTACTTATTCCATAGTGATATTTCTTCTAGTAGCCCTGCTACAGGAAAATTTGTATGTTAATTCAATATCAGGATTATAAAATTTAAATACAATAAATACGAACTCGTGTGTTAAAGGATATTATAAGGTAAATTATTATATTTTATGGGTTTATGACAATGATATTAAATTTTGTAATATCATTGGGTTTATGATAGATATTAAACAGAACAGCACGCCTTTCCCAGGCCGTTTCGAGAAATAATCGTTTTATATTAAAAGTGAATTACGTGTAAAAAAGAGGTGACTTGACTGTAATAAAAAGATATGCTGAGTTTGTTACCCCGTTCAGGTCAGGGCTAAGGTGAATTAAGAATTAATGGTGGTAGAATTAATTGACGTTCAAAGAAGGATAGTCAATTTTTTGTGTTAATAATAACGAGACTGATAACAGTTTTCAACAAAGTTGATCAATATTTTATTACTTTATCTTTTTGTTTTTTCACAAGTAGAGTTTTTTCACAAGAAACCTATCGAGACTGTACCGTCTATTTCCACATTTGGATTTCCATATTTAAAAAAATCAGATAAAGTATTTTGAAAAAGAATATATTTCTAACACTTTAAAAAAGGAAAGACGTGGTATGAAAAAATCTACTAAACAACTTCTGTTAAAAGAAAAGTTAAAAAAAAAGTTCTGTAAAGTTAAAGCTAAGTGGATTCGAACATCGACCTATTTGCGATTTTATATGAGCAGAGTAAATATAATCATATTTTTCAATAAATTATATTTTTTTTTCATAACATACAAAAAATAGTCATAAAATATTTTATCGCCCCAAAGTTCATCACGATATACTCGTCACTTTATTTTTAAACAAAATCATAATAAAAATTGACGCAAAATTCTACCTCTCATCAATTAATCAGTCTGCTACAAGACTGAAGGGTTAAATAAAGTCCCTACTTGTGCGTTATCTCCGTACACGCATTCCTCTAGCTATTTATAAAGAGGTGAAAGGAACCGCTTTATGTGTGATAGTGTTGACTGAAGATTATTAATTTAATTTTATTGCTTGAGTACGCACTTTATGAAACACCTACCAATAAGATGATCAACTGATATTTTTATAACTTCCACGAGTAATATTAAATAATATGTTTTTTCTTTAATTTTCAGTATGATTCCTCATCGTCGTATAGAAACCGAGACTCTGGACGAGCCACTGCCAATATACCTACAGAAAGACCAACAAGTGTTACGGCTAAATACACAAGCACTCCATCATACAAAACGTCAAGTATTCCTGTACTAAATGATCGGTCATCCAGAGAAGAAGTCCCAATATCATCTATTGCTAATCGTTATTCTAGCTATAACAAATCATTAGACAAATCGACGCCGAAATACGACAAGAAAGATTACTCAAAAATTGCAGTTCCTTCTATTTCAACAAGGAGTAGAGATGTTAGCCCAATATCAACCTCATCGAAGTATAGTTTAAGTCGACCTTCTAAGCTAGCAAGTCCAGAAAGAAAAACATCCAAAATATATAAAGATAAAAATGTTGATCCAAGCCCAGCAAATCATGACAAAGACATTCCAAATAAGACTGATAAGGCTCAAAGTTATAGTGGCCTATCGAATTACAAAGTATATCCTCGGAACTCGAGTTATACTCGGTCAATACCAAGAACGGAAACGAAACCCGAAATAACCGTCAATCGTTATGCTATCACCAATCGACTACTATCTTCAAACTACTTACGAAGTCCCACACCAGTCAAAAGGCCCTCAACTTCCCCCGTAAGTCATGCTGAATCCAGTAAAACTGAATCTGAAAAATCGACGACTCCAGTTAGTGATCGAACTGATTCCAAAATATCTTCAGACAATGAGGTACCTAAAGAAAACTTCAATAACTGTAGTGAAATTGCAACCGAAAATGATAATGAAATGGAAACAGTGACTGTTATCACAAGACATACATCACCAACCCCACCCGGATCATCTGTTTATGTTAGAATGCGGCGAGCTGATATGGCAAAAACAATAGAAAAGATTGTTACTAGAAATAAAAATAGGCCTGAAATGTTAGACAAGGAAATACAATCAGATAGGCTCGATGACGCGACGCGCTCAAGCAGGTTCGGTAATACAGCTAGAACTGCTGTTACCAATTGGACATATTACACTCCAAACACAAACAACTATACTGGCTACGCTGGCAGATATTCAACACAATATTCACATTTACGTGAACCTTCTTGTAGTAGTTCTTATAATGATAGAAGTAGTCGAAGTCGTAGTAAAGAGCCAATACCCCAAGATAATAAAAGTATATGTTCATCAGAAAGTGATAAAGATAGGGAAAAAATGTATCTAAACAATAATAGAGACTATGATGAAGAGATTATAAATATATATTCAGAAAACAAAGACGATGACACTTCTGAGATAATTATAAATGTCAACCTTAAATTGAAAAAAGCAAAGAGTCCTGAAGCCTCAACGGAATTAGTATCACCAGAAATAATCATTACCAACAGCCATCAATTGCCACCACAACCACCAAAAAGTGAAACTACATCCAAAGTAAAAAAAATTAAAGTACGTAAATCTAGTACTGACTCTTCGTCCGATTCAGCGGGTTCAAAAAAAGTTGTTAAAAAGAAAACTAAGTCTATAAGCACTAGTGATTCAGATGCAAGTAGTGAAAAGAGTAATAAAGCAAACGATTCGCCTAAAAATCTAAAGAAGTCCAAATCATCTTCAACGAGTAGTATAAAAAATAGCTCCCCAAAACAAAAAAGTTCAAAATCAAGAGAAAGTAACAGCCCGGAATCAAGTATAACTTTATCGACACAGTCATCTATAAGTGAAGATGAAACAGTATCGAAATCCAAAGCAAATGATAATTCCCGAACATCAGCAGACGAAACATCCATTCCTACGGATGTTTCAGGTAAACAATCCTCACCGTTTTCACTGAACAAAAACGACAATGGCACTGAAGAGGCAAAATCATTTTTAATTAGAGCCTTAGCACCAGTAACAAATTTATTTAAACTTCGACATCAAGATAGTAGCGATAATAATAGATGGCTTGAGACGTCAAACACATCAGAATCAACGGGAAAAGATGTAACAAATATTACATCCGAATGTATATCTAGTAAAGGTAAAAGTAGTGCAAGTAACATTATTGCATCTAATGACGATAATGTAGTAAAATTAAAAGGTATTCGGCATATTGAATCTGGAGAACGAGCATGGTGGTTGGAATCAGGATCGGATAAGAAAACATCTTCACAAAGCGATGAACCTTTATCACGTCATCAAGATGCTTCTAATGAAAATCATTCATCATATTTAAGCCCGAAGTCAGAAAATTGCGAATCATATAAGTCGCCCAAGCAATGCACGTTTGTCGATGACGAAAAACCGTGGTGGCTTGACAGTAGTGCGAATATCCCAGAAGGAGTAGAACGCTTGACTCCTCCCAGAAAGTCATCCAGTGATAGTGATAAAAGTGATAAGTTTAACTTTTTCAAAGTGAGACGCATAGAATCGGGTGATCAAAAAGATTGGTGGCTTACAAGTAATGAAAATTCATGTAACAGTCATAAACCTGATTGTCATAGTAGTTTGAGTCTGAGCAAATCAGGTTCCGACCAAAGATCTTTACCATTGCGTCGCATACGACACGTTGACTCAGGTGAACGTCCATGGTGGTTGTCTAGTGAAAAAAACATTCCAGAAGGTATCGAGCAATTACCTCCTCCAACATCTTTAGACGAAAGTGATTCTTCAGAGTCAGAAGAAGAGCAAGATTACGACCAGCCTGCACAAATTCCACCGTTTCCCTTACATTTACCAGAAGATGAACCACTAGGTGACAGAAGGAGCCCCGAAGGACTGGAAACTCCGAAAGAGGAAGAAGACTATAACAGAGGCCGCAGTTCTCCCTATGAAAACAATTTACTATATAGAAACGGCAATCACTTGTATCAAAAGGGTGCCGAAAAATATATTTCGCGTTATACAGATATAGACGATATATTGGGTACCTCGGGACAGATTTACAGCCCATTCATGGACTCAATATTAGCTCGAAGAACTGGTCAGATACATCTCGATGAAGGCGAATGTGAGGAAATAGACCCCACTCAAGTTATAATCCACGATAGCACAGCTCAGACGCCTGTTATAAAGAAGTTAAGATGCAGGTAATTAGAGTATTTAAGAAGCCAGGGTCAGCCGTTACAGCCGGTCCTAGGTTTTATTACTAGGCACTTTATATTACTATTAATAGGCACAATAACTTACTTACTTAACTTAACTTACTTACATAATTTTTTTTTGGTTTGGTTGGTGATGGATTATAGTTGTTATTGCTGTAACAAAAATACATTTTTAATTTACTTACACACAAAAATGTGTTTAGTACTTCAGTCAATTCGCTTTGCGTTTATTTATCAAAATCAAAAAAAAATAATTTTATAACATGACTACTCAATTTGTTTTTTCTCTTTGATTAATAATTACACTGATCTTCAGAATGTTAACTTTTTTGTCACACGAAAACTTAAATCAAATTTTGGATATACGAGGGCTATAGAGTAATAGTACATCAATGAAAAAAATAGCACATCAGGTATCGTTGTAATATACATATTTTTTTCTAAAAAAAATTGAAAAAAACGCTACACACAAATCAGTTTTTGTTTAATTTACAATAAATTGTCATTATTTTCAAATTCAAATTAAAATCATTTACAAGAACGTAGTATATAATATATAGGATACAGTATATTTTCAGTATATAGAGCAAATGTTCTTACTAGTAGTTAGATCATATTGTGTTTTTGAATTTTTGTGCTTGTGTATTTTCTTAAAGTCGACGTTTATTTATTTTACAGAAGCGAAATCATCGACTGTCGAGACGAAGATGTGGTAAGTAAATTATTCCATTCTTATCACTACAATAAATGTATCAGTAAATTGTGTCGATGCTCACTCACACACTTCCGTCTACTTTATCAGTAGATACACAGAACATATATCATTACATTCTGGCTATTTTAGATTGCTGCGTTGCAGACGAATTGGTCCAGCGCGATCGGGAAGGTACTTCTTGCTTGCACAATACCGCCGTGATTATGCCATCGACGTCGCAACGACTGACTGGTCAAGCATTGATCAGTCTGGCGTAACCGATCGTCGTCCAGGATCAATTAGGACTACATAATAGAACTACATATTCATATGAATTTGTGTAGAATTTTCTATCCCTGCAAAAGACACAATATAGAAACTTCATCAATATAATACGGTGTCATTATATGTATTAATGTGTCAAATGCATGGTAGTGTGTGTAATGATTTATTTATTGAATTATTGTACTTTATAAGCATTATTATTTATTATTAAAAATTATTAGCGTTCTGCTCTTCTCTTGCACATTTAATCTTCTTTAATCTTTCGTCTGTTTAGAATTTTATATTATGTACCGTCATAATATAAAATGGGGCGCGATCTTAAAACGAGTCGCCTGAATTTGAAGATTCTCTGAATTGGGGGAGCTAAAGGGGGCTCATCTAAACCGGAATGGTGCAATTTTGGCTGCCGGAGTTGCGCCGATTGGAAAAATCCAATTTTTAGGTTACAGATAATAAGCAATATTTTTTAACAAATCACCTAAAATTGAGTATTCTCTGAGTGCCGGAGACTTAAAGGGGTCAATTTCGATTGGCATAATACAATTTTGGTCGCCATAAATACGCTAAACGATTGTTTTCTATAATACAATTTTTTTTGATGTTTTCATCATATTTTGGCAACGACGATATGCGGTCATTTACGACACATAAAATGTGATATAATGTAGTTACCGGTTAGATGCTTCTACACGTATAGAAATCGAATATAAAAATATCACAGAAAATCAAATAGGTACCTTGACCTACCTACCTACCTACACATAAATGTCGATATAAAATAGCTCCAAATTTTTTGTTATTTGCACATAGAAAAATTGCGCCAAAAAATCTTTTAAATTCATATTAAAAAAAGATAAAGGTCTTAATCCAGCTGCCTGAGTTTGAATTTTATGTGGATTGGGGGGCTAGAGGGAGTTAATTTATAATGGTATCAACTACACAAACACATTTAATTTTGATGATGTGCTTATAGAGTATATGTGGGGGAGAAATATTTTTAAAAATAATATATCAAATTTTATAAAATTATATTATAATATAATATTTCTATAGAATAAATGTTTGGATAAAACTTTGTTTTAGCTGTACAATATTGATAAAAATAATCTAATTTAAATTATTTCTTTGATGAAATAAATTAAATTTATTTAATTAATTAAATTAGCCATAATTATATCACGAAATTGAATAATATAAGCTGTGTAAGTTGTTGGCAAAACAATTTTGATTTCCACAGACATGATGATATTTATTAAATGCATATTTATGCTTTGGTTAGGTTATGTTATGCCCAATTAAGTATTGAAGTAGGTAACTAAATTTTAACTTACTTTTAAGTACTTCATTGCATTGCATATTATGTCCAAGTACTTAATCCCGTTAGTTCACTCAAGACGGACCTTCAGAATAGTAACAAAGTCATAAATTCTGTGATTAAATTTATTTTGGGTGATGTTTTGGACGAAGACAAAGATGGAATTATTAGGGAAATAACCAAACCCACGAGACTGTGTGTAGAAATTTAATGTAAAGATGAGATTAGTATGGCGCTAGTAGCACTTTATTTGAGGAACAAGAAAAACACGACGAATGTATAATAATTTAACCAGCCCGGTTTTATTCTTTAATAGGTACACTTATCCATTCTACTCATCTAGTGCCTGTTCAAATGTGTCAAGTGACAAGCCCCACCCACCAACTTAAGCGAAAAGTAGAAATCATTCTAATTTACTAGTTTGGTAGTTTACTAAATTTTAAGTTGCAACTTGTTACTAAATTATGTGTTTACATGCAATTAAGCACTTAAAATTTAGTTACCTACTTAACTACGTAATACGTGTAAATCGGGCATTTGGCTATGTAATAAGTTCAGCGAGCGAGCGAATTGAGTGAGCAAAGTGGATCGTCAAACTCTAATTATTGGCCTAGGCCGAGCACTTGGAAAATAAATATGTTTTTATTGCTTTAGAAAAAAATAAAAAATATCTAAAATTGCATTATACTACTTCACTTCACTTTTTTATGAATTATGGCTCCATCGCTATTTTACATTAACCTACTTGTCCTTTACCAACTAAATACTCGTTTGTTTCAGATTATGTGTTACAAAATATCATTTATTAAGTAAAAATTTCAAAATTCCACTTAATATTAACTGTATTTTGTTTTTTGTGTATTTTGAGTGTGCTCTCTCACTGTGCAACAGCGTGCATGTACGTATAATGTATATGTATATCTGAAAAACTTTTGAACCAGTCGAAACAAAATTATTAAAAAAAAAATATTAAGAAATGATTTATTTTTATTTTTTTTTATTTAAAAATGTTTTATTGTAATAAAAATAATCCAATCATCGTTAACTTTTTCATCATTGAAGATTTTGAACCTGTGGACTCTGATTTTTAGGTTCAAAGTCGGATTGCGGAATGAGTCCGTGATGATTCTTGAAGTTTAAAATACTTTCTTTTATTTATTTCATTTTTTTGGATTTTGAATACATATGAAGCCTAGTTTATTATCATTTGATATTCTTTTTCAGCTAAAATCAAAAGCTTAGAAACTCTTTCGTTTTCGTTCGTTTATATTATTCACAAGTTATTCAACACACACAAAAACAACCATACATAAACACACACATTCAAATATGACTCGACGACGAATGTATAGCCAACCAGCGGGCTCAACCATTTTTTTTCTTAAACATTGAGTAAAAAAATCTAAATTATATTACACCTGAGCTAAAAAAATATGTGTATAGAGAAAAATACATATAAAAAACAAATTGTTTTTTGATATGTATACGGAGAGAACATTCTTGGAAATTACAAGGGAAGCCTGCATTAACCATATGACATCTGGGGCAGATGTCATCGTCTACAGACTTCGTAATTAGCCTTAAAAAGTTTGTAAGATTTCCGCCAAATATTCTCACATAAATAACGCCGTAAGGCTTCCGCGCAAGAGCCGAAGAGAGCAGTGAACTGAAGAGTGCACAGTATCCTTGAATTAGTGCCCCTGTGGGAATAGAGTGTGGAAAAGAGATAGCACCTTGTAAGTTCTGACATTATAAGGTGATGACGCCATAGTCAAAGAATTTAATGTATACAGATACACTGTAGATAAATAAACTTTTGTACCTACGTACTCAGTCGCTCAAGCTGAGAATATTTTATTATATTATTAAATATATTACTACTGTGTTTTGTACATTAGTAGATAGTGTTGTTAATGTTTTTAAGTAATCGAACGAATACAAGTAATGTTCAACTTAATTTTTATGCTTATTATAAGTTTATAGAATATATAAATTAAATTTAGAAGTTATTATAATCCATATAAGCATAATAAATATATTATTTTTATATTTATATACGAGTTTTAAAGGAAAGGATTAAAACAGAAATTATATAAATTTTGCAGGTATATATGAACCATGTGCATATTAGCCATATGAACCATGTGCATATTAGATATTTTGGCAAATATTTTTTTTAATTCTTCATTCAAACATTTTTCTTATTTTCTGTAAAGATTTCAAATAATACATTGATTACAATCCCACCAAAAAAATCTAATAAAATCGAAATAAAGAGCCGAGTTTGATACCTAATTGCCTATTATCTCGTTAAATAATCTATTAGAAGGCTTCAAGTCATTCACGTTTCATCTCTTTCTTCCGCACCAGACGATATGATACAAGTATACAATGTTCTTTTCGATACAATACTACCAGCCGCGATGGTCGCATTACAGAGTATAGAGGTGAACAAAGAACGACACCACAACTTAGTCGGATTTTACCAACGTGAAAATCTTACCTCAGGCGAGTTGTCTATCAACGAACCTCTTCAGTTATACTTATGGCTTTGTTGAAGGTAGTACCGGAGACTACAACGCACGGTTGTTATGATCCCGGCTATCAAAAAAGTTAAAACAAACAATGCAGTGATTTCTGTGAATAAAGACTGTGTATTGATCTCATTAAGGTAGTGTTATTAAAATTTTTATTCATTACGTTGGAGTTAAAAATAATAAGTGTCATTTCAGAGGAGCCGGTTTTTGTTTTTCTTTTTGAAGTTACGAGTTCTCTGGCCATATGTAGTGGTAAAATATTCACGATTTTTGAAGTCGATATTTTTGTTTGTATATTTTTTTTACATTTATTTTCATACAAAAATATCTTTGCAATGGTCCTTGCTATTTTATATAATAACATAAATAATAACAACAGAGTAAAGCTTACATTTTTTATCTTCATAATTAAAGTTTTGTTTTTATGTAAATTATCCACAAAAAATAAAATACACTATACTTTGAATATAGTATGGTATATTATTAGTAAAGAGTAGATTATGAAACTTGTTGATTGCAGCTGATCGATCATTACCTTATCAAATACGTAGATAAGGCTGTATTTAGTTTTTAAAGCCGCTTCAGTGGTTCAAGGTAGTTTAGTTATGTATACTATTTCAATATTTTATGAATGTATTATTATTTATTACACTAGCAATCACGAATGTATAAAATGTCAGCCACTGATCACTTTTTTTATAGTATGGGAAAAACGAGAAATTGGAGCCTTGACAACTCCCAAGTTTCAATGTCCATAGACATCCGCACGAACGATTACCGCCTTTTTTCCCCTCGTATGGGCCACCGAAAACTCACAAACGACCAAATCTGTAATAATAGATATACTTGTAGAGAATATAACTTCCACACGTATGACTTAGTTTTTTAAGTCAGATAGATGCTTTAAGTTTTTTTATTAAGTTTTGATTACCTTCTTATTATTATACTCTACCTGAGCTCGTTTATAACGCGGGCAAAGACTAAGAATATACCAAAAAGATACAACGATAACATTCACAGAAGACACAAATCGCGCCAAAGTACACACACCGTTTTAAAATGTGTGAAATTTCGTACAAAAGATTTTTTTTTTCACTTCCTGCATTTACCATCACCTTTATTAGTTTGATGATAATGACTTTTAAAACAGGAAATGATCGAGACGAACCGGTTCTATTATATAATTCTGGACGCCATTTCATTAACGAAACAATGCGATAAATCCGAATAACGCTTTCGGAGTAGAAGCAGTGCCACGCTGCCTGCATGCATGTAGCAGAATTGGGTCGGCACGACCGGGGACCTCTCGCTTAAACGAAACCAGCGTAAAGTGACAGCTGTATTGTCGCTTTTCGTGCGGTGTTTAAGTAGCCGGTGCCCCGTTTGGGGAGGAGGAGGAAGGGAGGCAACGCATCTGTATAATCTCTGTGTGGATGTGGAAATGGCTCCGATTACTAGTTTGCCCCCTTATGCTATATAAAAGGAGGCTTCACGCCCAACATCTGGCATATTTTATGATAAACATTCAAAGAACAATGTTTCAAACAAAGGCGGGCAACAAAAGCCTGTTTAGGGGTCCATAACTAAAAGGTAAAAAACACATTGGTGACAGTTGTTTTAGTCTGGTGAAGCCGTTTCTCGGAAACAATTATAACCATTGATTATAGTAGCAGTGAAATGTATACAAATTGCCTACGACTACTGCGTTGTAGGGATTTTTTATGTCAATGTTGGTACTTCTTACCACACTTTAGGTCATTCTCTGGCAATGTGTGGAGTTTTTGAGGTTAAACTGCTCATTAGCATCTTCAATAAAATAACTTAGAAGAATAGTATTAAATACATAATTGTATATACAAACATTTATACACATAGTTTTAAATATCTGTAACATATGAAATGTGATTAATGTTTCCTGTGTAATATTTTTATTTAGTCATAAAAATAAAATATAATAAAGTTTGATATCGCATTAGGCATGACCTGTATATAATAGTTATTATATGTTGTGAAATAAATAAAATATTCATAGCGTATTTAAAACTTAACTTATGAAAAAATAAACAGATTTTTGCATATTTTTATATCTGTTATATTATCCCAAGTGTTATAATAATTGTTCGATTCACAAATAAAATAAAAAATAAATACAATAAAATCGTCTTCGACAACACGGCTTTATTCACGGGGTACGAAAACCTTTGGTCCGACTCGTACTTGTTAGTTTCTTTTTTTATTGCCAGCAATAAAAACTTGACGGCATCGACATTGCATTGTCAGGCTGGATGAGGACCCAATTATAACGAAAACCGGACGCGAATGGCCAACAGACGCCCTTTAATCGTGTGAAATCAATTAATTGATCACATCTATACTATATTTAACTAGCCGGACGGCTGCATTGTTTTGCGATGCTTTCAGATATGAAAATGAAACTTAAGTTTCATAAACATTTATCGTACCTACTCTATTTGTACAATATTTTAAAGTTCAACGTTATATTTAGTTACATTAATTAATGTAACATAACAATACATTAAGTTCAACAAACATTAGAGAAATAAACAAATTATGATCGTAGATTAGAAATATTATGTTTGACAATTATCTAATCATTCATCACACATCATCAAACATTTTTTTTTAATATTTGAACGAATACATACCTATATTATTTTTGGTGTTAATATTTTTTGTATTAAAAAAATCAAACTATTTAAAAATTCAAGCTAATAACTGTTATATTTTAGAACCCATTGTTAGATGAGTGTATTATTATTTTTTTCTAGTTTATGAGGACAAAATAGCAGTAGGAGCCATTGTCGTAAATACCGACGCCCGAAGACATAGAGTTTATAGCATTGACCTCCGTCCTCCGCCTATCACCATGGACCACCGTTGATAGACAGATAAAGAGTAGAAGATATACAATCTTGAAATGAGGCAGTAGTTCAGCAAGATACTTAATCTTAACCATTTTGGTAGGACAATAAATAAAACTGTTCACCTATTTATTGTCTCATTTGATATCATCCGTTGCTCTACTTCTAAATAAGGAGTTCATAAACTATTCGGGCAATATGATAAATAGTTTTAGTGTGACTAATTTGATGAAACTATCTTTAGTGTAGATCGATCCAACCCGTATTAGGATGATTTAGTGTAAAACGGTAAACTTTAACTCCCATATAATCAATTTGACCATTGCGTCCGTTTCCTGCGTTAGTGTAGAATCATTGTAACACTAGTTGTGGCCGGCGGTTTTGTCCGAATGAGAAAATAATATAAGGATATAATACTGTATGTGTATTTAAGTTTTCAATTCTAAGCAATTCAAGGAAGATATTTTTGTTGTTATATGTTCAAAGTTAATATACATAAAAAGCGGATATCCTAACCCTTGATTTGAACTTGATGTGTCTTCCGTCATAATTTTTTATAGTTTATACTATAAGAAAAAAAATGTAGCAAACGAGCATTAATAGGACGCTTTTGATAGTCATTAATATACGGTAGCACTATCCCTCTAATGACGGATACACCATGTAACATCAAAATCAACAGGATAGCTGTTATTTTTATGAAATATCATGTAAGTGGTGCAGACCAAACCGGTTGCAATGCATATCACACTCGCCCGACGAACACTCAGAACAATCCGATGAAGCTGTAGCTTCACTTCGCGCACAGCAAAAGTTCCGATCCGCAAAAAAAAACAAAAAAAGGCATGTCACTTACACTAGTATCCTTGAAATAGTTCCACCTTTTCAATTTTATCTCACCATCGACCCGTAAAATATCTTGAAAACATAATTAACTGGAACACAACCTGTTCTCGAAACCATGACAGGTTCTCATCAGAAACCAGCTCGATAAATAAGAGCTGTGTCCGGTTGATCATTAAAAAAAAACTTTTTTAATACGTTGATAAAGGCGGGTAGAACATAGGACGGTCGTGGTGTTTTTATATAGCAGGTGGCCGTACCGTCTGATGTGTGGACTATGTACATGCAGATTCGCCGTAATTTAAAGATAGGAATGCGTTAAAGTCGGACTACACTGCCTTTGATACACACAGACCGCCAATCTATTGGTAGGTATATAAAAATGAATGTTTGTATGTCCTTTCTAGAATTGTCAACCATGCATTTCATCATTTGATGATCTTTAAAGATGTTGTGCGTAAGCCCAGGAAGGTTTCTAAGTTAAGATTTTTTAAATTTCAACCTCTTAGAAGGTGAAATAGGGGGGTGAAGTTTATGAATATCATGTGACGCGGATGATACCGTGAGACACAGCTAGTTTTTTATAAATATGCCTGACGTGTCCTCTTTGATGTCGGTAGACGGTTAATTTCCTGTAATTATTATTAATTTCTTTTAATCAAACGAAATTTTATATTTGAAGTAATCAAGCATATTTAATGTAGGTATATATACATTGTAATTTGTATAGGAAGTACATATACGTAGATAAAATCTCATTACATAGTTACCTTTGTTACAATGTTAATGTAATAGTTACAATTAATTTTCTTTTTAAAAATGTTTTTTTATTAAATTGTTGTGATAATATGTAGGTAGGCACCCATATGTAATTTAAGTTCAATTAAAATTATATAAAATATTAATATAAATATTAATAATAGACTCCAAAATTACTGAACGGATTTAAGTAATTATTTCAGATTACTGATGAAAATTTAGAATTATAGGAGGCTACATTATCAGGAAGTAATATAAAATAGGCTACATTTTATTACGATTTAACAATTTTTACATTTGATGTCTAACGAAGTGGGACCCTGTACTAGTTTCATATAAGAAGATATTTTTGTGTCTATCTCCTTCCTATCCCATTCAGGATTCATGTTTATTTAATTTCTTCAAAATCGAATAAAATACTTTTGTCACCAGGTATACTTTTCTGTTACCTGACTGTAAAAAAAGACCTTTTGTTTTATAAAGTTTAAAGTTTCTTACTAATCGTGTACCCCATTCGACCGTGACATGCATTTATTATAATCTCAAAATGAGCGAGCAGGACAGAATGACGAGCGTGCACTTTTGTTTTCGCAATACATTTGACCGTAAATACATGGATCCTTCCGGCCATGGTGTGGTGAAAGTTGCCTCCTTATACAGGCCCATTGCATAGAAACGGATCAGTTACGTGGGCCAAATTGTTTTTGTTTATGGGAGAAAGGGGCAAAAGTGCAAGCGTTAGAAATGATCTGGGGTTAGACCGGAGAACAAAGGACCATATATCTCACAGCATTTAAGCTTGACAAAATAAATATGAGAGTTTCCAGTCTGCTTGAAAACAATAATAAATAAGATATAACCGATGTTTTAAGAATTTTAAGACTATTAAGACTAAGTTTGGACCAAATTACACACAATTTTTTTTATAGCATAGGAGGCAAACGAGCAGTTAGGTCACCTGATGTAAAGTGAACACCAACGCCCACAGACAACCGTAACACCAGAGGTCTAACAGATGCGTTGCCGACCTTTGAGGAAAGAATAAGCTCTTTTCTTGAAGATCTCTAGGTCGTATCGGTCCGGAAATACCGCGGGGGGCAGCTGATTCCATATTGAAATGAACCAAATTTCCTCAAAATGGGTTCAATGGGGTCGATCCATCGTGACGGACGGAGATTTTTATAAATAGTTTTTGAAAATACTAATGTTATTTCAGAGGCAATATGGGATAGTAAAAAGCACTTCATTCTAGAATAACAGAGAAAGCGTTGATCAGACTGAGAAGTAGGTATTGACGAAGGGTTGCATAGAAATATGATAACTAAAATAACTATAAAGCTAAGTAATCTTTAGAAAAGAATTTGTTTTTAATAACTATGAGAAAGAACCTGTCTAGTTAGAAAAACAGATTAGACAATTATTGTGCTTCTTGTTCATCTTCTAATTATTGCTAGCCTCTATAAAGATGGCCGCCGTAGCTGTATTTCACCTGGGAGGAAAATAATAATATTATGTTTATTAGAATATCCGGTCCAAAATTACCAAATTCTCACATTTTTTTATGAGGACTTGATCTCTGGTGTTTGCCTGTATATTAATTTGTAGTATTGGGCTACAAGCGAGCTATCGCAGCTGTACAAAATACGACATCGTAGCTATCTACCTCCCGTTCTTATAGGCTCAATTCATCTACAACAAATAATTCTACCTCTTACTAAAGTTACTTAGACAATTCAGAGTAAAAGTAAACATTTATTATTACAGACAAACAAAAAATGTAATATAACTTCATTTGTATTACACAATGTAATATGTGAACAAAAATAACTTTCTCATATTACGTTTAATGTATTATTGTCAATGACAAGAGTGTCATTGTGAACGGAGATTTTCCCAAAATGTCTGGCTGGATCGCTCATCTCGTTCGCTATTGATTTTGTCTAGACGTCTGGGGGGTCGCTGGGGAGATCTGTTTTGTATAGAATCAATACGTACAGTTCGCTCATTATGGTGTAGAGACTACTTGCTGTAGGATGAAAATAGAGTCATCGCTGTAACAATAACCTATTTTGATTTTTTTTTAATAATGTAAATGTAAATGTAAATGTAAATGTAATAATGTGCTCATTTACAAACAGAAAAATAATCACAATTGGTATAATTTGTTTTTAAAAAGTTGTATGATTAGTTCGAATATAGTTCGAAATAATCGAGAAAAAAATCGAGAAATAGAATTAGTTAATGCCCTCAAACGTGTGTGGTAAAAAAAAGTGTATTTATATAGAAAAGGCGGTAATATAATCGAGCAATCGTAGTGACTACTAACTTCACCTTCACCCCTTTACCCAATAGACCAGCTCTGTTCAAAAACTGCACGAAACACGTCTATATAGTCATCACTAAGTTCTAGGGCGGTATCGCATGAGAGGTTCCCTGTTCCCTGTCGTGCCGGGCCAATTTGTTAAAGTTGTGTACCTTTAGCTGGACAACCCAAAATTAATGTAAAAAAATACAACATTGACATTAAAAAGCAAAACATAACTTGTACAAATTATAAAAATAAAACCGACTTGCAATTAGTAGTGAAGACGTTTTAATCAATTAACATAACAATAGAAAGCCAAAGACAGGTTTCACTTAGCTAGTTGAAAGTCTAATGATGAGCGGAAAACTGGTGATAATCTCCTGAGTGGATTTAAATAGGTAATTAAATGAATTTACAACTCACAAGGCGGTTACGTCTGACGACGCGACACTGATCGGACCCATGCTGTTAATATTGACTGCTTTGTTGACTTTTACGTATAATTTAATCTAGGACCCAGTTTTATTGAGCCTACTTTCGATAATACTGTCTTGGTTATCTTTCTAGGGCTATTTTTAAAATACCTGCAGGCTCTGAGATATATATGGATAGCATGTATAACAACATTTGTTTGACGACTTTTTAATTCGCTATTTTATTTTTCATACAAAAATAAATATAAATTAAATTTTTCATCCGAGCGTTATAAATGCATCGCGTACCTTCGCAAAATAAGGTCAACAAACCCGTGCGCAGCTCCCGTGGAGGCCGGCCACATGAGATTTACTAATGCCCCCACAGTACACTTAAAATTTAAAAAAATAAATTAAAATTAACTTCTTGAGTTATTTAAAAACCGTAGAGCAAAATAAGTTGTTGTAAAAATTGCTAGCTATCTAAATCTGAGAGTTGAATCTAAATCTGATGTTTTACAAATAACCCTGTATAAAAATAACTTATTACAGTGTGGTCCATCTCTCCTCTCCTCTCTCCTCGTGAACGACAGATTTAATAAAATTGTTAATGATTCTTAATCATTTCGTTCAATTCCGGTGACTGCGTGTTAGCGACACGTGACAGAAGCTTACTCCACAATGATCATAATACTGTAGAATTGCAATGGTGTTACGCTTAATTATTTTAAAAAAGGCTTGATTGACCTACATATATTATATACAGTTAATACATTATCCGCTGGTGAATAATGAATGACATATTATATTGTTTGCATTACATGCAATTGTTTTACGCTATTATTATACAATTGTTATACGCTATTTAACAAACACCCTATAACAATATATATAACATATGAAATGACTGATTTTTAATAGGCAACGTAAAATGTAGCGTGTAATAAATATGATTTCACTCAATGTAGCGAAATGTAAACGGAGTATACAAAATTTACTACAACACGTCTGGCCAACTTCTAAATAAAAAATAGAGGCCTTATACAAATCTAAAATGCACCAGACGTTGACCTTTCAATTATCGGTTTAAATTTTATGGCGATTTCTCACGACGCCATCAAATCGTTGAAATTTATTCGGTTTTCGACGTACAAGTACCAAGCTTGTACATCGATTCAAGTTGTGTCTTTTATCGATTTTATTGTAATATCACATGAGTGTTGTATAGACAAAAATAACGAAGTAGTCACTCGAGTCGAATTATTAACAAGTTAAGCAATTTTATAACGTTGGTAATTGTCCTTGAGAATATAGAATAGATATAAGAAACAACAAGGGGGACAATACAATTGATAGCTTAGTCGGATACGGGATTAAAGAAATACTCGTATGTTAATAGGACAAATGTGATTACACAAATTGTGTTCCTGGAAAAAAGAAAATGTAGAACCTAAAAACCTGTTTGCATATTTGTCAAAAAGAAACCTCATTACTATTTAAAATTATGCACAATACTATATTGTTTAATGCACTAGAAAGTTGCAAAATCATTATTTCACTTAAAACAATCTAAATAATTCAATAGCTTAGCTATCATATATGTTTCCGCATTCTTTGTGTATGTTGCTTCACACGTCTTCTATTTTGAATTTTAACTAATCTATTATAATGCCCACATAACAAAAAACCAATTGAGGTAACGTTGATTTGAGAATCAGAACCAAGACATTATATGATAAACATCGCACAAAAATGATCGATTACATCATAAATATGTTTTTTCTTAATTACTCGTAAATAATACAATCCATCCCACTATCAATTCTAAATTAACTAGAAAGTGTTTTATACGATTCTGTTATTTTAAATAGATGTCTATAAACCTTTTACCGCTGTTTAGATCGTCTGCAATTTCTAGAATTTTCTTGTGAGAAAGTTGAACATTTAATTTATCATTGAACTTATATTATATTTCAAATAAAAATGTACAATTATATAAACTTCCATTCAACCATTACGAACTAAAAATCGATTTTTGCATTCGTTTGAGAAGTATATTCCCATCAGAAAGCGTAAAAGAACAGACAATATTATGCCGATGTTATGTTTTAGTAGCATCAGCGTAATATCTTACTGATCCTTACACTTCCTGATGTAAATATACTTCTTATAAACCACTCAACTATTTCTTTATTACGTAGACGATTTCTTTTTTGATGATTTAATAAGAGTCAGTAAATCTTCCTTGCAATCGAATAGAGCCAACAGGGTAGAAGAAGCAGCCCTTACATTCCATCGGCGCGGTGTGAAGAACTACCCAGCAGCAAAACCATTGATAGATTACGCCATAAACTGCTTATAAGCCTACTATAGAGTTTTTTGCACCGGTCTCTTATTCGTTTCTTGACATGTAAGAAGTAAACAAAACTTTATACCTTTATTGGGGTTTAACAATACTGAAGTCATTTATTTACATCCATATAATCTCAGCTATGTGATGTATGGTTTGCAATCGTCATTAATAGAACATTATTAGCCGTACTGTAAACATTAGTTGGCGTAAAACCATCACTTTCTTTTCTGTGTGATTGAATTCAGAAAGCCGCAACCGGGTTACTTAGTGCCATATATCTAATGTTCTAGATAAAATTACAATGATTGTATCCAAACCGCGAATGTTTTACATTATACTTGCATTCTTCAGTTGGCTTTTCCTTTTCATTTTAAATATGATAGAATATAGAAGGATAGAAATCAAAATGCAGACTATGGCAATAGTTAGCAAACGTGGCACTTGTAATTTAAGCGGCAAGATCACGTCGCTTCTTTGCGTCTTCTAAAACAGAAGACTCTCAAGCAAGAAACAGCCGCCCTAATGGCGGCAGCACACTCGCTACTTTTAACATCGGCGATCGACGATTTTTTTATAGCATAGTAGGCAAACGAGCAGTTAGGTCACCTGATGTAAAGTGATCACCAACGCCCACAGATATCCGTAACACCATAGGTCCCATAGGTCTAATAGATGCGTTGCCGACCTTTGAGGAAAGAATAAGTTCTTTTCTTTCGATTTTGCGAATATATCGACGCTGCATCACGATTTAGCGACTCTTCGCGTCCAGTCGCGATATTGGAATCGCGCGTTTTAGCGACAGCTCCATTGCTCGATCGACAACACTCGCAGTCGCTTTGCGACTAATTCGCCACGTTCTGCGTTTTTAAGTGTGCGCGGGGGCGTCTGGTCGCTGCATTCAGGTTCTAAAAAACAACTAAATTGAGCTTCGCCGATGCTAAAAGCAGCATGTGTGCTGTGGCTCTTAGAGCCGGTGACTTAGTCTCAAAGCCACTGTGAGTGATATGTATCTTCTAATGGCTCTTGGCTATGGCTAATGGCCTTGTTTATTATTTCTTTTGTTGGTCCATATTTATGATATTTTTCGTAGGTATCATAGATATTATGTTCATATAAAGGGGTAAAGTTTGTAACTGGCTGTTCACAAAAAAATCTATGTTTTTTGTGGTATAATTGGGCAAACGAGTAATCGGAGCCATTTTCATGACTACCGACGGCGATAGACATCCGCATAGAGGTTATATAAACGCGATGCCCTCCTTCCTCCGCCACCCTGCATGGACCACCGGCTACTTACACACACAAAACTTTATGCCGGTTTCGTTCAAGCGAGGTACCTCCCCGGTCGTGCGGACCGAATTCATGAATGTATGCAGCGTGGCACTACCTCTTACACGCTAGTTTGAGAGGTAAACTACAAATTGTACTGTACATTTTATCACGAACTTACACTTACATATTTGAGTATCATGCAGTAAAGCTTGCGTAAGACTATACTTTTATGTAAAACACTTTCAAACACATTCAGGCAATAACACTTAGTAAAATGCCCATGGCTCGCGGTAGCAGGCGCGCATACGAAAACGAGGCATTCCTAATGACGGTCGAACTGTTAACATAACAAAACGCCCCTTGCACTATGGTAATAAGAATGACAAGTATACAGGGCTGTGCACTGACGAAAATTCATGTTGTCACTTAGTAGACCGAATACCGAATATTGGTATGAAAGCTATATAAATAAAAATAAAAAAAAAAATAAAAATTCTTGAATCACTCTGTCTATTAAAAAAACCCCATCAGAATCCGTTGCGCAATTTTAAAGATCTCGGTAAGCATACAGACACACAGACGGCGGAAAGCGACTTTGTTTTATATTATGTAGTGATAGTGATTATAGAGTTTTGTAGTACTCTTATTTTTGTTAGCCCTATAAATTCTTTTTTTATTACACTGGCAAACACTTGATCACAGTTTTGTTGCATTTCTCTAATGGAATCCAGAGATTGGTTTTGGTAACGCGAGACACTGGGTACATGAAAATTTAAAATATATTATTTCGTCGGGATTTTTTCATTTTGTTTTGGAATGGGCTAATGATCCGAAACGTGATGAATACTGGCACCCAGACAGTACTTTTTATGTCGGTGTGTGGTCCTACTTCGTCTCCTCCGATGGGCCACCGAAAACTCACAAACAGCATGAAACGCGACAGCTAAATTGGCACTTTATAGTATCCTCTATAGGAGACGTTCCTCCCCGGTCGGCCGGCCCAATACTTGTCCATGATAGGTTATTAAAAAAACGATCCGAGGGTTCAGCTACCATTGTGAAACGGTCCGATATTGCCGTCTCGCTCTGGCGGGCCTACCAGAGCAAACACAGACGTGGGAAACTACCGCAGTGAAGTACGTAGGCGTTGCCAGTTAAATACGTTTTTGGACTGCCTCTATTTACACAGATCTAGTTTCATTACAGACAGTCCGTGTTTGCCTTCCTCTGATCGTTCTCAGGTACAATTATCCCTGACAAATATTTGTCTGACCCCCAGTCTTCCCAGGGTGGAGGTACCACCGTCCAGAGGCTTTTGCTTAGTGTACATTGGGAACATTTTCTCGTGTCATAAGAGGGTTTTTCTATTACACGTTATCTCAAAGAGAAGTAATAGGTATTCACGAAATTTATCTTTTTAAAAGATTTTGTAATTCTATTTCATATATATTATGTACACCCGTATGCGAGTATTTGTCATCAACCCATGCTTCTTTTCTTGTATGGGCAAGTTTTATCGGCTTTATAGGGTATAGACTAGGGCCGGTGGTAAAGTCTAGAATATGGTCTAGGTTCTAGTGTTGTAAACGTCTGTGACCAACGAGAAGTTGGAGCACATATTGATGATTATCTGTACCCTTGACATGATTAATATGGCTATAATTATGGCTATGGCTAATAGGTTTTGCTCTCTTTCCACCTTCCTCTCAATAAGCTCCATTAACTACCAGGAACCCAAATACAGCCAAAAAGTGACTGCTTAACTATGTGAGCGATATGTGTTCCTTTTTTTATGATATAGGAGGGCAAACGAGCAGCCGGAGCCATTTTCATGACTACCGACGCCCACAAACATCCGCATAGAGGCTATACAGATGCGCTGCCCTCCTTTCTCCTCCCATCTCCTTGGACTACTTACCCATTTCTGATGCAATACAGATATAGTACTAGCTCTCAGGACTGAGTTTCTTAAACTTTTTGCAATCACGGACCTCTTTCCAGAATATAAATCTCCGCGGACCCCGGTCAAAGAATATTTTAGGAAAGAGAACAAACCTAATTTATGTAGTAGGTACCTATGTATTATTAAAAAAAATCGCTGTATGTACACAAGAATATTAGGGTTTAACTGAGCTAGAGCGGCCCCTGACACATACCTACGCCTCGGACTCTCATGGGGTCCGTGGATCCCACTTTTAGAGACCCCGTCTTAGAAATTATTAGTCTCAATTCGCAAATCTTCATCTCATTTCAAGTATGTGCGTTATTAGGCCTATCGTCTACATACTAGAGAATCCTTGGTTATGCCTATTCCGTCACATAAAAAAAAATGCTGACTGCACGAACGCTGCGTCAAGTTACCCAGCGACCTTGGCGCATGCTTTGCTGTTAATTTTACAATTACAGGTAAAGAAATTGTAAACCCTATCATGTAGAGCCATCCGCATAATGCACAATATGAACCGACCTGTAACTTGACTACTGTCTACTAACAGTGCCACCGGTAGAAAAATAATTATTCAGTGTCTTGTCAGTCGTGCAGTCGTTTGGTCAGTCACTGGTGCAGTCGCTTGGTCAGTCAGCTCTGCAGTTTGGTCAGTCATTTAGTCTGTGCGCTTCTATAATGCTATTAGAAGACCATCATAATATATAATGCTGTCTTCATACCCCGGCTTAGCGGTAAGTGCTTAGTTACTAATCCTCAATGATTTCTAGTAGGTTCCAATTCCTATACGCCATTTTTCTTTATTTAATTTTTTAATTTTTATAGTATAGAAGGACGAACAATCCTCGCAATTTGGGGAATATCGACGCCCTTAAACATTCGCATATTATGCAGATGCGTTGAACTCCTTCACCCGTCCCCCTATTGGGCCACAGGCTACTCGCAAACTGCAGCGAAAACGTGACAGCAAAGCTGTCACTTTACGCCGGTGTTATGTGCGTGAGAGGTACCTCCCCGGTGGTGCCGGTCCAATTCCTCTACTACCTCTACTGTGTGTGTGTGTGATGTTTAATAAATTCTGTTATAAGTAAATAACAAAATCAAAGAAAAGATGCATAGACTATTTTGAGACGTCTCCACCTTCAATTCAAATCTTATTTCAACTACAAAGAGTGTAAAACTCTACACTTATGACGTCACAAAGTCTTCGAGACTTGACCAAAGCGTTTACCTCGAGTTAAACAATACACCATGGTCACGGGAAATGGTCGCCATAACTACGTTAAATTTCTCCCCTCTATCCAACCGAGCATCGGACCATATAACGATTATATTACTTTAATAAAATGACCGACAAACGGACAGAATATTTTTATTTTTCAATATGTATCCAATTTATTAGTAAGAGGTAGCGCCATACTAGATTGCCGCGGAATTGGGCCAGCACGACCGGGGAGGTACCTCCCGCTACACGATACCGACGTAAAGTGACAGCTGTGCTATCGCGTTTCGTGCGGTGCGTAAGTAGCTGTGGCCCATGGAGAAGGAAGGCGGTCCACGCATCTGCAGACATGCGAATGTCTATGGGCGTCGGTAAACATGAAAGTGGTCTCGACTGCTCGTTTGCCCTCTAATACTATAAAAAAATCCATTTAACAAATACAAGCTCGCACAACATCCTTCATTTAATGTCACTATGAATAAACATAAACACGTTTTGTGATAATTTTCTAGTCTAAATTCAGACAGTTCTATCAATAATCAAATTTGCCCTTTTAAATAATATATCACATCAATAAAGGATAATCCAAGATCATCACAGAAATTTATAAGTTTGAAGTCCAAATAAAAAAAAATAGCATCACGACATTTTAGACGACGAAGATTTTTAGGGTTCCATAACTTAATGGCAAATAACGGAACCCTTATAGATTAGTCATGTCCGTCTGTTCGTCCGTATGTCACAGCCATTTTTTTGCATATTGTATTATTGTATTCATTTTGTTGTATTCCATATTGGGCTTGTTTCTTTACTTCAAATCGATAGGAAAAGGATTCCAAGAGTATTTTATTTACCGACAATCTGGCTGAGCGTGTTTTGATGCAAACACTACTAATATGTCGAGAATATCGCCGGGTAGGTTGTGGGCTAAAAAAATGGTTCCCCCTCTCCTCCGTTGGATGCTCACGGATGAAACCGCGAGCTATATCCAATCATGGAATATGCTTACAACAGAGGCCAAATAAATGTGCTTAGTAATTTCATTATTTTCATTAAATTTTCGTTTATACAATACACCCAGCAAGAAATTCGCCGTCGACTGTACCCGTGAGCGATATCTATAATTACACAGAGTAATACGAGCGAAAACATTAAAGTGTTGCAACACAGTGTAATTAACATCGCACAAGTTAGGCACGATTACGATTTTAATATAACACAAAACAGCCACGAGATCGTTATCCGTTACATTTCGGCGAACATTTCGACGTTCTCCCTGATACAACCTTACCGGCGCGAATTACGATATTCTTTACAAAACCTGTAATAGTAACAATTAGAACCATGGCTGTGTAATATTAATTGCTAGTTTATCTAATAATAGCTAGCTAATAGCTGTCTATGGGTGGATATTTCTTGATGCGATCGCTAAGTAACATACTACACGTACTTCGTAGCCTATATGCTATAACACTCTCTTTCATTAGTATACATAAACAGAGTTAGTTACTAGGTGCTCGCTAATAATAGAATAATTGTATCATTAGCTATATAAAAATATATAAGTACATAGACTTGGAGGTGTAATAATAAAAAAAATATTTCAGTAGCTTCAGTGGCTTCGATTTCTAGTACGTACATATCTGGCACTTTGAATATTCATTAATTTTTACTCAAATTTATCCTAGAAGCCGAACCGTGCCGTGCCAGATGTTAATTAAAACGGATAAAAAATAAACGTTTTACTCCTGAATACTATATCTGTAAGCGAAAGAAGAAATACTGTTCCAAAAATTACCCCTACAAACAAGTTAGAAACTACCTAATAACAATATTTATAACATATAATATGTATACAGACAGTTTTACAGGTATAAATTTACATAATAAAAAGCAGGTATACATTTCAACATGAAAAGTAAGAATTGCTAAATTTGTGAATGACTAAGATTTTTGAGAAGCACTTTTTTCATGTAAGGGCATTTGGCCGGTGTACGCCGATAAAGAGGTTACTTAACTCTTAGTGAGGAGATTTTAAGTTCAAAACCCCTGGGTACAAAATTTTAACTGTTGTTTCTGGGCTAAATAAAGTCAATACTAAGGTGTAACATTAGTGAAAGATTTTCTGAAATTGCACGCTTAAATATAAAAAATTCCTTATTATGACTTGTTTTTTTTTTGTTTATGGTATTAGGGGGCAAACAAGCAGTCTAAGCCATTTTTATAACTACCCACGTCCGCATTCCGCTTCGTCATCACCCTCCATGGGCCACCGGATATTTACACACCGCACGAAACGCGACAGCCCAGCTGTCTCCTTATCGGGATCGTGTAAGCGAGACCGGTCGTACCTGCCCAATTAGCCTGCACGCATGTATCGTGGCACTACCTCTTACTAATTTAATAAACATTAGAATGTTTAAAAATTACAATTCCAATGAATTCAAATGACCTCTTCTAATGAAGATAATTCCCTCATAATCATTGACATTATGAGCCATTAAAAAACACAGCAATATGAATAAAATGGATTTGTTTGACGTCGACAAATATTTATATGAAATATGAGACGGTGTAAAGAACAGCCATAAGTCCCCATCTCCATGTCCCCTTTTGATACGTAATGTTCGTAAATTACAAGACTCGGGTGTAAAGTATCATGTGGTCGAAAAAAAAATGAAGGAAGTCACACGGGACTTCGAAAAGTGACACTCGCTTAGGAATTTTCGAGGCTTTATGGCACTTCGTAATTGGATGATAATTCGTTTGTTTGTATGTCTATCAGGGCCATTATGTTGGGACGTACGTTTTGGTTATTGTTAGAAAACGTTAGATATTATTATTTGTTGTTCGTGTCTGAAGTAACCTTTATGACATATAGATTTTCAAAAAGGGGCTGAAATGTAGAGGATATTTCAGCCCCTTTTTGAAAATCCTTCATTACTTTTATCGCGAAGGGACGATGTGCCTAACTTAACCAGATCGAAATTTTGTAGAACTATATGTGGAAAATTGATCGTTGAAGTTGAACTTAGAACCTTCGTAGGCTCATGCACAACAACTTTGCTAAAGATCATCACAAGATCAAATGCATAATTTATGATTCTCTAAAGGACATACATACAAACATTCATGTTATATATATTGGTTCCTGAGGGGGACAGGAACCAAAAGTTCATGTCATATTTACAACTAGCTTCCGCCCGCGGCTTCGCCCGCGTGGATTTCGGACTTCAAAAATTATTCAATTTTAACTTAGTTATTCTGATATGAAAGCTATACTAAAGCTCCATGAAAATCCGTCCAGTAGTTTCGGAGATTAGTCCGAACAAACAGACAAACAAAAAAATTATAAATCATAGAAAAGTGTTCTGTTACTATTTTAAAATCGCCCCCAATTAGTTTTTCGTAAATATATTCAATGTACAGACACTAAAATTTTACTGTTTTATTATATGTATAGATTTCTTTTTATTTTCACATCTCCTAACGGCTTTTTCAAGTTGAAATGCGTAGTTGTTATACTTTAAAACGCAGATACGCGAAGTCGAAACCACAAGAGAATTATGAAGTAGAATATATTATCATACAATTATTATTTTGACTTCATTTTAATAAAAGAGTAGGTAATAAACATGAGTATTTAAAATTTTGTGTTTGAATATTAAATAGTGACTAAGTGTCGAGTGTAATACTGTGCATTTCTTCTAGGTTGTTTTTTCTTTTATAGAAGTAGGGAACAAACGAGCAGTCAGAGCCACTTTCATGACTACTGTGGCGCCCATAGACATCCGCATAGATGCTATGCAGATGCGTTGCCCTCCGAACGCCTCTACCCTCTACGGGCCATCGGCTACATACACCGCACGAAACGCTACAGCGCAGCTGCCATTTTACGCCGGTATCGTGTAAGCGAGAGGTGCCTCACCGATCGGCTGCATATATTGCTATAAAAAAACAGCGAGTGTGGCTTACAGGGGCTCGAGTTAACGCTCGCCTCTCATATCGATGAAGCTGCCCTAGGCATTTTGCCTGCTTTAGCGTAGAATCTATCTAAAAAAAAAAAAAAGCGAGTGTGGCCTTCATTAATACGCCTACTTAGGCCTTCCTTATACCCGCATTTCCCTATAACTGCTTGAATAGTCAACAATGCAGATTGCAGACGCTAATGTCGGCTAGACGGGGTCCCGTAAGGTGACACGTTTTACACGTCCCCCATTATTCCGCTTCTCAGAAAGAAGCGTCGATCATGAAACTATATCGGAACATGGGAAAGCAACAACGTGTGTATTAGAGGATGGATTGTACAATGAAAGAATTACAGTTATCAATGGATCCCCGTTTAATTTGTTGGTATTATGAATTTAACTTCCTGTGACTACTTACCCCTGATATACGGTTAGTTGCCACACTCGACTTACCTTCGAATTCGCAAAATCGTATATCGAATAGCTACATAGCTATTTGTACTATGATGTAATATGAAACTTGATAAACCAAACATGACTAAAAACTTTAAAGAAATAAATCCGTTGCATTTTTCCTATTACAGTAATAGGATAGGAACATTAAAAATAAAAATTTTGTGACATGTAGCACAAGTCCTACATTGGAATGTACTGAATGCGGGAATTTCTTTATCAACTTACTTATTATTTACTACTATGAGACAGTTATCTCAAATGTAAAAATAGATTATGATTGCAATATTTGCGAGTGACGTCACTGTTACCCAACTGCTAACTCATCCGTCCAAAGACCTCTGCATTAACCACATTCGCCCGAACCATAATTCGGTAGTAACTGTGTTTTATATTTATAACTGTATCATATTGCGTCGAGTAATTCTCTAACCTTAACATTCCTTTTCGTGAAGTAAATTTGAAAAGTATACTGCAGTACTTGTTACAAGTAGCACTAACTAGATGTAGTAATAACTACATAACTAGATGTAGTAATCACTATATAACTAGATGTAGTAATCACTATATAACTAGATGTAGTAATCACTACATAACTAGATGTAGTAATTACTACAAGTATTGAGAGGAGATTTTTTACGATGTTGGTTTGATTAGTCCATGACTTTGAAAACGAGAAACTTCGTTTTTCCAAATAGGAAATAATCCCAGTAGCCTACTACTAGTCTTTGGTCCTCGTCTGATACCAACTGTTCACTATACACTAATTAATATTCATACCTAGTCATAACGTAATTCTACCCATTTCGCCATATTATTTTAAAATACAACGAAAATGTAAAACAGAGCAAAATATGATAATTAAATTCAAAATCTTCATCAAGCTCCTTGAATCTTTATCACTGCTTCAGATGTGTAAAGTAATTGTGTGTTGAAAACGTGTGCAACAAATAGATACTAAGTTTGATAGGTATAGTGTTGATTGAATCTACGGTTTTTAATTTTAATCCTACTAGTATTATAAATGTTAAAGTTTGTTTGTTTGTTTGTTACTCCTTCAGTTTCTGCAAACTGCAGAAGGTAAGAAACCGAAAATTGTGGAACCGATTTTCATGAAATTTGGCACACACATAGGGAGTAACTTGGATAATTTTTATCCCGAAAAAATGTTCCTATGGGATGCCATGGGATGATTTTCTATTTTCCACGAGATCAAAATTTACGACGAAATATATTAAAGAATAATAACAATAGTTTTGTAACTTATATAACATAAACACAGTAAGTTTCACAGAGAACTTGAATAAGGTCTGTAGGTAAATCAGTAAGTAAGTAACAGTCAAGAAGATAAAATGTTTTTTTTAAAAATCATCACACTACAACTGTATATCGGTCTTACTTATTTTTTTGCTATTGATTTTTTTTTTCAAGATCTTGGTATTTTGCAACTTTTGAATGGAACAAATAATCTAAATCACACATTCTAATGATATTTTAAGCGTGTGAATAAACTTCGCTATTAGTAAGTTTTCACTTGTATTTTTTTTAATGATAATTAGTAAAGTTTTACAGCAAGTTTTCAAAGAGTAGCACTTGCTCTACCTGACTTTATGCTCTATCTCTATCTACTTCTCGTAAATATATGTATTCAATAAATTATCCTAACCATCAGGAAAATCCCGCCATTTGTTTGTAGTTTCTTAACTAATTCAAAAAGGTTGTCTGATATTTACCAGTAAATAGGCATTACCTAACAGTAATGACTAAGCTGAAATGAGTAAGCAAAACGACTTTAGAACTTACCGAACCTTCGAAGCACATCTTTTAATGCAACTATATAATTTATTTGAGCTTTTAAAAGGCATATATAAAAAATACAACAACTGTAGAAAGTGAGAATAAATAGATATATTCATTACTCATTGAACCTATACGAAGACGTTTAATAAAGTTAAAGAGTGTCGAAAGTCTATAAATGCAAGATATTTGAAAAAAATGGATTGTCTTAGAATCGATAACGGACACGTCCAACCAAATTTTTAAAATGTTTGTCTGTTTATTTGACCGCTCATCGCGTGAGAATTGAATGCATTTTTATGCAAACTTTACTAATCAGTCATATATCCCGACTAGGTAGGTTTGTAAGAAATGAATGGTTCCCTTATGAAAGTTTTTACGCAGTTGAAACCGCGGGGACAACTAGTATAAAATTTCCAAACTAGCTGCACCCCGTTTCACTATCGAACCATATTTGAATAATAATAATAATAATATCCTCCCAGCCGATTTCGGCTACGGCGGCCGTCTCTATAGAGACGAGCCAGATGCGCAGGACATAAAATAGTGCACAAGTGTGCGCGCACTCTCTTTTCCCTCACTCACATATTCCGATGGGACGGTAGGCCGACATGACCGGTGAGAAATCAGACTCAGGACCGACGGCTTAACGTGCTCTCCGAGGCACGGGGGTGTAACACCGCCAACTTCCTGACTCCGGACTGTTATTAGAAATTTAAAAATCCCAATAACAATTTTTGGTCCGACCCGGGA
>LUGF01046803.1:52740-100646 GCA_001625245.1 Calycopis cecrops | reverse complement strand
AAATCGGGCACCTGCCTACTACATACAGCTCCAAAAGAAGTAGACATTTATAGGCTCAAGTTTATTTCGCCGCTCCCCTGTGCTCATTCAGCCGAAACCGATTATCTTTGAATTACGTCATCGAAAGTCAGCGTAGTGCGCCTATCGGAACTATTAAAATTCTGTAATGCCGTGGAAGGAGGAGGCGGAAGGAGGGCAACTGTATAACCTCCAAGCGGACGTCTATGGGCGTCGGTGGTCATGAAAATGGCTGCGACTGCTCGTTTGCTCCCTTATACTACGAAAATAAAAAAAAATTAAAATGCTAGAATACGTTGATATATACATTAAACCGGCTAAGTGCGAGTCGGACTTGACCGATGGTTCCGTACCACGAACAGTCAGTCAGTCAGGCGTGCGAATAGTACAGTTTATTAATTATACGGTCTATACTTTTCATAATACCTTTATAATTTGTATTTTTGAAATTTCATATTATTGCTATAACTTGTTAAAGAATGTTATTGTGACAGGGTACTGAAGAGTATACATATTATTGTTCGTGACTGTACCTTCTGTACGTATCTTACAATAAAGTTGACGAACTTATTTTGACGGACAGATGTACTTGTACGTAACGAGCAACATGTATAAATTCATAATATTGCTTAAATGATATAATCTATAACTTACCAATTTATTATAAAATAGAGCCTAGTGACAGATAGACAGAAGATAACAGAAATGTATAAAACTTTGTGGATATCTGATCATATGGTTCAGTTATTCAATTCTGTGTAGATGTTGAAAAAAAAGAAGAGTCTGAAAAAAAAAGTAGTAGGTATTATGAAAAGTGTTGAAAATTATTTAATATACTGAACTTTAAAGAATAGACATTAATTTTAGTTACAACCAAAATATTAAATTGTTAAATTATAGAATAGCATTAAAAAAACTAATTAGATATCATTTGCCAGCAAAAAATGTGTTATCTTGTAAATGAATTCTAATTAAGGCAAATACTGAATCTTAGTAATTTAAACAAGATCTTTCGAATATATTAAAATGTATATATTAATTTCTCGTGTTACAAGGTCAGTTACCATACTCGTCCGAAGCGGTAGATCTGAGAATCAGCCAACATCCATTTTTCAACTCGATATTTCCATGGGATCGAAACTTACGTGAAACCGCGGTGCACAGCTAGTTAAAATGTATATTTTAAGAAATATCTAGAGCTGTAACATGTAGTTGCTTATCTATGTTTTATAATTTATTCTGATTAATTCGTTTTATCTATTTACTTCATATCGCATATCAAGACAAGGATTTGTAAGAGGTAGTGCCACGCTGCATGCAGCACGTAGCCAACACGACCGGAGGTACCTCTCGCTAACACGATACCGGCGTAATATGACAGCTGTGCTGTCGCGTTTCGGGGGAACGAGGGCAACGCATCTGTATAACCTTTATGCACGCTCTATGGGCGCCGGTAGTCATGAAAAATTCGTTTGCCCCTTATAATAGGTATAAAAAAATCATCATTATAATTATGGTACTCTACTTCCTCCTTTCCTAATTTCCCAGGCAAAAAAAAACCCTGAATATCATCAAAATCAGGTAATTATCAAAATGAACTATGTTTAAATGTGTTTAAATAGTATTTTTTATTGATTAGGTATGTTTCTTAGGTATTTTTAGGTACTATCATAATATTAGATGTAAAAGGACACCGACACAATAATAAGCTCCGCCTTTTTTTCGAAATCGACATACAAAATATTAGTGTTAATAATGCCATAATAATTTAAAGGCAATGCGAAAATTACGCTGCAAACGTTTATATCTTTTTATGCTCGTTTCATTATTGCATTCGTTAGGCTGAGAGAGAAGCTCCGGACTTGTAGGTCACCATACCGGATAGTGGCTAGTCGACATCAGAATCGACATCGCTACGTACATGTACGGAGTAAAGGTTTAATGTTTAAACAATATTAACATTTGAAATTGTTTAAACAATATTAACATTTGAAATTGTTTAAACAATATTAACATTTAATTTTTTAAATAATGTCATAATTGAAAATTGCAATAAGAACATTGCTATATAATATTCTATGTTTGAAGGATAAATTTAAATACATTTTAAAATTGTTATTAAATTTCGCTTTATATTTTCGATACAACTTAGGAATATGATACCTATTTTCACGTTTAAAATTATTAAAGATTTAGCTGCATTGCAAGTCTCATAATATTCATTACAACATAGGCCACAGTAGCTTAATTTTAATACACTAATAATTCTCAAATATTCATCAATCAAATAATTATAAATAATATACATTTTAAATTTTAATTAGATCGACATTGAGTATAAAAGTATCCCAGATACGAACGGCCATGGTGTTGCCTGCAGTAATGCGATAAATAGCCCACAAATTTCTTAAAAATCTATCAAGTTTTACTCCATAAATTTATGTTTCAACAGTAATTCTTTGAGGAAATAACGAAAAGTGGCTAGAAGTAACAAAATTTAATTTGGTGGCTAAATTTTATATTTTTTTGGTTAAGACCTTCAAAAATCCGCTAGATCATTTAACTCAATTGATCTAGCCACATGGGCTAAAATGACAACATCGCAATTAGTCAGTTATTTCAGGGAATAATTAAAGTTTTCGCCATTTTGTACACTGACTCGTAAGTCGCAACACGTTACTGAATTAAATAAATACTTTGGTCACAATACAGGTTTACAGCGAGCGTGCATATTGTGATGTTAAATAAATATGAATCCGAATGCCAATATTCGTTATGTTCTCTGTAAAAAGTATTAAAGTAATCATAACATCGCGAGCGCTTATCTCGAGAAGACGGCCGTACAGGCACGCGCGTGCTTCCCACTAACGTACTCAGTTCGTCCGCGCTCGCTCTCCGCGCATTAGCCGAATTTATTAAACCTTTAAAAAAAACAAAAACCGACTCCCAAAAAATGTGATTTTCTTTAGTGACTCAAGTGTTCTAAGTTAAGCCCAGTCAATATGATCGAATTAGTGAAAGTGAACGATAGTAGGACGAATGGAACAATAAGGGAGCAGGGTGTGAACTCCTTCGTGTGCAGGGTCCAGTATCTGAATGATTTGGACCCGTTCATTGATTACAATGTACGTGAGCCTCCGCGGCCCTTGTACCACACGTTCAACACGACCATTCCTCTGTCGTATCAGATTGCTGCCGTTCACCGTTTGCTCCAGGCACCACATAGGGTAAGTTGCATTTTTAATGTCTTAAATACTGTGATAAGGTCTGAACACAACCCGTACGGTCAGATATAATACAGAGTGCATTGCACAATGTGACCTCCTCTAACAATGGCTGGGTCATGCAGATTTGCACAAAGGCTGGCCCGAGCTTGCGGCAAGAATGAGATACAACGCACGCAGACTCTTAGATATTCTCGATTATGCATTCTAAAAGAACGAATAGACAAAGAGTCCTCAGTACCATTAAATTGCATATAATAGATAAATGTATGGATTAAAAATGATAGATGATGTATTGAATTATAAATGTTATCTTAAAGATAACGTTTATATAGGATAGGATCTACAAGAAATATACATAGCTTGCAAATTTATTTTTAAAAAGTAGGTGTAATATACTTTTATAAATATATAATAAAAATAAAGTTTTATATGTTAGACAGTTACCTACTTTATATTTTACTAGCTGCGCCCCGCGGTTTCACTCGCATACCTACGTTTCGATCCCGTGGAAATATCAAGATTCATGAACATGCAGCCTATAATATGTTAACCCGACCTGTAAGTAATATTCATACAAATCAAGTAAATCCATTGAGTACTTTTGTGTTCAGCCCGTCCATACCTACAGACAAACAGACAAAATTCTAAAAATTATATTTTTGTTTTCGATATCGATTGTAGATCACGCCCCAATATTCTTTTAAAAAAATATTCAGTGTGCAGTTTGACATTACGATTTTATTATATGCATAGATATTTTTATTACTAACTTTTATTCACTTGAATATATGAAAATTGTGAATATAATGAATAAAAGATAGTAGTTAACTAATACTAAACATAAAATATAAAGCAATTGTCATAAATATAGTATGTAGAGACTACAGAGCGAGTACAGCACATCCTTGTGAGAAGTACGTTAGTTATACGTGTTACTCATCGTGGTATTTGGCTAAAATTATCTGTTCTAAATATTTGTACACACACTCAGGTGTTAGATGCGGTTATGTAATTTGCAATAATTGCAACCGCGCCGCGATAATTTTGATATAAATATGCGTAACACCTCCCACGCCACCTCCATCTCTACTTCCAATCATATAAATGTTTCTTTTTGTTTTTTTTTATGGTATAGGGGGGCAAACGAGCAGTCGTAGCCATTTTCATGACTACCATGGACGTCTGCATAGGGGCTATACAGATGCGCTGCTCTCCTTTCTCCCACCTCCATGGGCCACCTTTTACTTACACAGCACGAAATAGACCAGCTGTCACTTTACGCCGGTCTCGTGTAAGCGAGAGGTACCTCCCGGTCGTGCCGGCCCAATTCGGCTGCATGCAGTGTCGCACTACCTCTTAATACGTAATAGACAGTTTGCGCTTTATCTCATTATCATCTTCTCTTCTCTATTATATCTCTCTATCTCTATATTATGTTACCGTAAGATTGCAAAAAACCGTTGGTTTACAAAATAACTTGGGAGATTGTAAACTGTCGGAAAATTGTGAACTTAATTGTGTGTGTGTGTGTGTGTGTGTGTGTGTGTGTGTGTGTGAATGTCATATACAATTTAATGCATAATTTTTCGTTAGTTTATAATCTGTCCTGGTTTTTACACACAACATAACATCATCGTGTTTTCAGTATCTATTATGTGATTTGATTTGTATTTCTTTTTTATCTGATTTTGTTTTGATTTCAAGTATTGTGTTCGTCTTTGAACGACGTCATTGTCACGTCGCCGAATTGGAAAAAGACCAATTCGTTGTGTTTTCCCTCTTTTTTGTCATTTTTTGTTTTTTTGTCGATTGCAGCGCCACCTATGGTAAATCAAAAAATGTTTCAGACAAACTGTGTCTTTTGTTTTGGGAAATCCAAATCTGCAAGAAAAACAGGGGTTTTCAATCGAATTTTATATGTTGCACCCCCTAACAGGGGGTAGGTAGGGGGGTGTTTTTGTATCATGGGATAAAGTTTCAAAAAATATTGAAAACTTGTTTTTTTGTTTCAATTTTTTTTTCAAAACTCTCCACGACATCTGGCCTGGACGGGTGGTCTGGAACACCCAGTATATAAAATTCTCGTGTCACAATGCTAGTTACCATATCCTCCGATGCGGCCCCACCGATTCTCTTCAAACTTTGTGTGCATATCGCGTAGGTCTCAGACCTGCCTAGCAAAATTCTGATGTTTTATGTTTACGCGAATATTGCTCATGATAATAAAACAACTGTTTATTTAATTACTTTTCATATCAAATCTTCGGGTACAAGGACATTTTACTCTTACTTAAAAGGCCGGCAACGCTGCAAAGCCTCGAGTTTTTCAGATGCGGGCGGCGGTAGTCTTCTACCATCTGCTCGTTTGCCCCTTATCCTATAAAAAAAAAGAACTGTCACTCAGTCCGCCCGTGGCCGTGGTCCTGAAACGTCGGGTTTGTAAAATACCGCGATAAAATCCGTTAATGTTGTTTTTTTATGATATAGGGCAAACGAGCAGGTGGTTAGTGACTACCCATAGACATCCGCAAAACTAGGTGTCTTGCAGACGCGTTGCCGGCCTTTAAGGAAGAGGAATGCTATAATATAAATAAAAGTAGTAAAATTCTTGCACATTGGCATTCTATGGAAGTATTTACTAACACATGATTGTTAAAGTGGGACCAACAGTGGGCTTAAACGATCAGTTTATCTATAGAAATATTCTAAAGCTGAATAGTTTGTTTATGTAGCACGTTTGAGTTAAACTCAGGAGCAACTCGCCCGTTTTTTTTATAGTATTAGGAGACAAAGGAGCAGTTGGATCCATTTTCAGTCATGAAAATGGCCCGTATATCCACATAGAGATTATACAGATGCGTTGCCCTCCTTCCTCCATTGGCCAGCGGCTACTTACCATAGCCAGCCAGCGCAGGAAACGACATAAAACATAGTCACTTTAAGCCGGTGTCGTGTAAGCGAGAGGTACCTCCCCGGTCGTGCCGGCCCATTTTGGCTACATGCATGCAGCATGGCACTACCTCTTACTGACACCATTTGAATATTACCAGTGTCTAATAGCTCATCAATCGAAGCTGTATACCTTCGAATACGCTACGCTATGTATAAGAAATACTAGTTTTATTTCATCGCTATCTGGAAGAACTTGTGAAACCAGAATTCCTAGTCTGTCCTTCTACGTAGAATAAATGCGTACACATTTTTCACTGCCCTGTTTATGTGGCTGGCTACTTATTGTTTGAGTATCTCTAGGATCGCGTATACCCCGCCACTAGTTTCGTCTTATTGTTTTTAAATACTTACCAGTCTATAAGGCAGAGGACATACTATAACAAAAATGTGTTACTTATATTATTTATCGTCCCTCTGGCCATGGTTAAATTAGCTATTAGGTACAGGAATGTCGCGTTTCGTGCGGTGTGTAAGTAGCCGGTGGCCCATGGAGGTGGGAGGAGAAAGGACTGCGCATCTGTAGAGCCTCTATGCAGGTGTCTATGGCCGACGGAACTCGTGAAAATGGCTCCGACTGCTCGTTTGCCCCCTGTACTATAATATATTTTTAATATATTAAAAAAATCATAGTATCGGGACGTATCTCTCCCATCTAGGGAAGATGGGGTTGGTTCCCCTTTCGATCCCGTACATGCAGTTGTTTTATCTACTGGTTTTTAATTGCAAAAAATAAATGGCAATTAATTGTAGCAAATGATTCTTTATTTTTTTATGAATGTGTATCTGTATGTTCTTTATAGAATCATAAAATATACATGTAATCATGTGATAATCTTTAGCGAAGTTGTTGTGCATGAGCCCACGAAGGTTTCTGAGTTGGTACGACTGATTTTCGACAGATGGCGCCACGCGTAGCAATGCACGCAGAGTACAGATAGTATTCTATAAAAAGGACGAATTGCTTTATAGCGTCATTTTCACCGAACCTCGATTAGGTATACAGAGATAAAAATATTTCAAAATTTAATAACAAAATGTAATAATACAGATATCGAAAGTGATATTGTTAAATGTTATCGTAATGCTTGTATAAGTTTAATATCAAATCATCGTTTCGTATAAATGTATAAGTAATAATAGACATGAATCAGAACAGTGAGTAACCGCAACCCTCATGAAGATATCATAGCTCAAAGATGGCAACTTGATACTCAAGCAAAGTAATTAAAAATAAAAAGGCAGTGCTTGTTAATATAATTATAATTAGCTACTTTATAACATTTATCTAAACGCAACAATAAAGACAAATATCAAAGTTATATATATAATATACAAACAGAAAGTACAGACGTAGGAAAATGTGTATGCTTTAGACCACTTGACTTACTCCCCAAGGTAAGCGCGCATAAAGAAGTTTTGTTTCAAGAAGAAATTTACAAAACCGAGCGCATTTCTTATACATTTGTAGCGTTCAAAAAGGTGACCTAGATAGAATTATGAAATGTGCCTGCGTTCGCCCGCGCAAGCTCCATCCCGTTAAATATCAGGATGAAACCTTCACGACCTATTCTTAGAACTGCCCAATTCTCAGAACATTTCATAAAAATCGGTAGAGCCGTTTCAGATGAGTTCGACCGCTAACACCGTGACATGGGATTTATAAATCACTCGTGTCACGGTGTTGGTGGTCAAACTCATCCGTAACGACACGATGTATTAAATATACAATATTTCTAACTCTATTGTCTTTCTCGTGAGGGAATTCTGTAACAGAAACACAAGTTTTATTTCCAAATTACTACTAGTGCATTTACTACTACCCAGTTCGTTATCTATCTATACATCTATAATCTATATCTATATATATAAAACTCAAACGTGACATAGCCAGGTATCAACGCACAGCCCAAACCACTGGACGGATCTAGCTGAAATTTGGAATCCAGGTAGATGTTACGACGTAGGCATCCGCTAAGAAAGGATGTTTAGAAATTCAACCCCTAAGGGGGTGAAAAAAGGTGTTGAAGTTTATATGGATTTCTTAGAAATTAAACGCGGGTGAAACCGCGGGGCACAGTTAGTGTGTGATAAAGGTTAAAATCCATTAGCTTTGGAGGCTATTAGATAACAAACCAAAAAAAATCCTCTTATATATTATTATAGATATTAGGTATTTAGTATCAAAAATGGCAATAAATTGTCGGGACATGTGCCCCCCGCCTTACAGATGTAGAGCAAGAATACATGACAATGATAACTGGTTCCAGTCGAACGCGACACAAGATACCCATAACCCATACGGGCTACAATGTGTTGTTTATTTACCTGTCATTGCAGAATACTTTTCAAGAAAACCGTTAAGTCCTCTGCACTTTAGCCAGAGAGAAAAAGAAACGATATACCTATCTGGAATAAATTGCTTTAAAGCATTATCTTTTATAGATAATAATTGATCAATAATATTCACTTTAAAATAAAAGAGTTCAACACAAATTTGTCGATATTTCTGGTGAACGTTTTTAAGTGTACTATAAAAAGAATTTGTATTTATAAATGTCTCTCCGCCAATCATAGCCTGTCTTATCTGGCTATTATTCGGTTATATTGTCGCTAATAGACTAATGGCTCCATTAACATAGCCTTTAATCCTAATGTACGATCCATTAAAAGTCGTATTATTGATCTAGTCTAGTGCTTAGCTCTACTAAGCACTAGACTAACTACTGGTAGTCAGTTATTCTTGGTGTTCAAAAACACGATGTGGCAATTTACTTTAGTTACTTTTTTATTTATATCCACATAGAGTTCTACAGATGCTTTGTCCGTCTTCCACGGGCCAAGTTGCGGGATTTCAACCAATTTAAGTACTAAGTACTAAGTACTACACTCGGATAAGTGGAGCTTGCGCCAGGGCTCGCGGGTTCCAATCCCGCCTTGGTCATGGATATTTATATATGTATTTATATGTATTTCTATAATAAAAATCTTAAATATATAAACATTCTTAAATTTATAAAACATATTAAATATATTCCGTTGTCTAGTACACGTAACACAAGTCCTACGGTACTTAGCACGGGGCTAGACTAACGTGGTGTGTAAAGTCCACAGATATTTATATTATATTTATATTTTATATAGAACAGTCTATCTATCACTTCACCTCACCGGTCGTGCCGGAAAACAATTATCACCATATGTCACACATCGAAACCTTAAAGATGTTTCTCAAGTTGAAGCCATATGACGTCAGTGTACGACGTACGTATTAATAGATGGAACTCCAATAAATTGTATTAGCTCTGACATCACCCCCACTTAGCGGGGATTTGAGAGATACACGGCAAGGTCAACGGGTCAGTACGACAATATCGGACGTCGGCGGACGAAACCGCGACCTTTGGATATCGCGATATATCGAATAACGGGTGATCGTGGCTGATTGTAAAAACCGGCCAAGCGCTAGTCGGACTCGAGGATGCAGGGTTCCTGCCATCATTACAATCACAGGCCGTTGGCAACCGTCTACCTAATACTGTTATCAATATTGATCAAGGAAATACGAAAAAACACGTATATTGCATACGGACCGCACTTATTTTTTTTTCATTTTTAGTATTTGTTGTTATAGCGGCAATGGAAATACATAATTTGTGAAAATTCCAGCTTTCTTTATATTGCGGTTTGTGAGATACAGCCTGGTGACAGACAGTAGTAATGCGACTCCAGTCATGTTTTTAATCGAGTCACTCGAGTCAATTTGTCAAACTCGTACTCGACTGAAAAAAATCCTACTCGAGTGAACTTGCACTCGAGTTACCGATTGAACTCGGCGCACCGACTTGACCGAGTGAGTACACTCGGGTCGCCGAGTGAACTTATTACTCGAGTAACTTTTTTACTCGAGTGAGGGAACAATCTTACTCGAGTGACTCGAGTCGCAAATTCCTACTCGAGTCGCATCACTAACAGACAGACGGACAGCGGAGTAATAATAGGGTTCCGTTTTTACCTTTTAGCTACGGATCCCTAGAAACTAGTCGACCAGTGTCCATTTCGATGAGTGTTAAAAATTGTCCAATCGTAGTCTATGTTACTTGCGAATAATGTAGCTTGTGAAATAACAGTTAAAGTAGTAGAATTGGAGCCTAATCGATAGATACAAAAAAAACAAAAAAAAATTCGTCTATATAGTAGCGTCGGTCTAGAAACTACACAGATGCGCTGCCCTCCTTTCTCCTTCCACCTCCATAGGCCACCGGCTACTTACACACCGCAAGAAACGCGACAACACAGCTGTCACTTCACGCCGGTCTCGTGTAAGCGAGAGGTACCTCCCCGGTCGTGCCGGACCAATTCGGCTGCATCCATGCAGTGTGGCACTACCTCTTTCAAAATGAGCTGACTGTAATGTATTCAATATGAGATAGGTATTGTTGTAATGAAAAAATAATACGTGTGTCTTTGTTCTCGAGAATCTTGACGCAATTTCTTATCAACATAATCACAAATACATTGAAAATTCGTTTTGACGTCAAGTATTTAGTCATCTTTATCATATAATATTTGATCATCATTGATAATACAGTAATTTATGTATCTGACAAATCATTTATACCTACATGCACAGTACATTTTACTTAATATATTATACTCATATTATATTACTTATATTACGACCGCAACAATTAACAAAGTCGACTCTGCATTTTTGTGATTTTCTTTTCATCGCATTAAAGGTCTTAAAAATGCTTTAAAAATGATCTCTCTTATTATATACTCTAATATTGAATTCTTAATCTCGAACTTAAAAAAGACGTTTGATTTGAGCATTTTAAAGCATTTTAAGACCATTAATCATTAAAGTTTAATGCAATGAAAAGAAAATCATAAAAAGCAGATCCGACTTTGTTAATTACCGCGGTCGAATTTTATACACGTATTTTTCATAATAATAACCTTTGAAATGTTTTCTTTTTAAACAATAACACCTCGGCGTGCCAGCATAGGGGTAGGTAGAGAGAACGGAGTACCACACATCCCGATCCATAACTTCCGCCTTTTTTTGAAATTTTGCTATTATTAGAGAAAATAATATTCTAGTAAGAGGTAGTGCCACGCTGCATGAATGCATGCAGCCGAATGGGGCCGGCACGACCAGGGTGGTCTCTTACACGAAATCGGCGTAAAGTGACGGTTGTGCGGTCGCGTTTCGTGTGGTGTGCAAGTCGAGGGAGGAGGTGGAAGGAGGGCAACGCATCCATATAACCTCTATGAAAACGTCTGTGGGAATCGGTAGTCCTGAAAATGGCTCCTATTTCTCGTTTGCCCCCTTATGTTTTAAAAAATCAGTTTGGCACATCAGACAAGACAAACGATGTGCCTGATTAAGGAGTCAGGACCAAGCAGTCAGGTCAAGGACATCATTTAACTGGTCTACGATGTGCCTCACTGACGATTGATAAAGAACAATCAGAACAATGTAAATATTAGCTTAAGGATGGCAGATATTAATTTAAACTAGTGATCGCCCGTATTTCGAAATTCGATCTAAGTAAAACTTATTTATAATTACTAACTAAAATATATCATATGACATACTAGCTGCGCCCCGTGGTTTCACCCGCTTAAATTTCGATTCTGCGGAAAATCGTCCCATGGCATCCCATAGGATAATTTTTTGGGATAAAAACTATCCTGTGTTAATCCAGGTTACTCTCTATGTGTGTGCCAAATTTCATGAAAATCGGTTCAGCAGTTTTTGCGTGAAGGAGTAACAAACAAACAAACAAACATACAAACTTTCGCATTTATAATATTAATAGGATTGTTGTAACTACAGTAAACAATTTGTGTATTAAATGAATTGAAGTATTGTGTGCGTGCAGTACTGTGGGTTTCGTTTTATTTAATTAAAATAATAAAATGTAATACATGGTATTAGTATTAGCTTTCTGCACTTGTACACATAAACTATAAGTGTGCCTCATACTTTACCGTCCACGCAATTTTCGTTTCAAGGCGTCCAAAGTTTTTGTTTCACATATTAATATGTAGATTAGACTAGTTCCCAAATTTGTAGATAAAAAAACATAAAAATTACTTAGAATAGAAGCTATTTTGAAGGAAACAGCTTACAAAAATATGTTATATTCTGATAACTAATGCGACTGAGTAAGGGCCTGTCCACATGCACACGGTACGGCGCCGTCGCCGTATTCACGGTGCCCACGGCGTCGTACGCCGTGAATACGGCGCCGTATTCACGGCGCACGGTGCCGTATTCACGGCGTACGGCGCCGTATTTACGGCGCACGGCGCCGTATTCACGGCGAGCGCACCGTGGCACGGTGCCGTCGCCATGGTACATAGTATAATCAAATATAGACTCAATTTGTATGACAACTTGTAATACTTGTAAATTGTAACTTTTTATACGATTGTAATAATGTGGACGCAATGTCTCAATATAAAGTAAACATAGTATAATAACTTTATGTTTATTTGAACATTAATACAATACGTATTGTAATAACCAATTTGCGTACCGTACGAAAAAAAAATTGATTACTGCATATAAAATAAATATATTTTTTTTATGGTATAAGGGGGGCAACCGAGCAGTCAGTTCGACGTGCTTTAAATGTTTCGCTCTTAATTACTTCCAACGACGATATCGCAAAAACTATTCGTCAGATTGTTATACTGTAAAAGGCAATTTTAATCTGCATTTAACGCCTAAGCTAACTAACATACTCATTTAGATAAGCATTAATACTAAAGTAAAGAAAATAGCTTTGAAAACAACTTAACGTTTTTAATTAACATTTTGATCATAAAAGAGCTTATAGTGAGTTAACCTTAAAATCTAGACATATGCTATCGCAGACTTTTTTTTAGAACTTTTAGAGGAGAACATTTTTGTCATACATGATTTTTGCATTACTTTCACCGTTTGTCTAGCGCACGCAAGGAAAGCTCTAAATTATTACATTTTTCCCCGTTTTCGAAACATTTTTAAATGCTGTTCGGCTCTTATTACTCATGGCATGATGTTATATAGCCTATAGCCTTCCTCGTTAAATAGACTAACTAATAATGAAAAAAAAATTCAAATCGGACCAGTAGGTCCAGAGATTAGCGCGTTCAAACAAACAAAAAAACAAACTCTTCAGCTTTATTTAAGTAAGAGGTAGTGCCACACTGCATGCTTGCATGCAGTCGAATTGGGCCGGCACGATCGGGGAGGTACCTCTCACTTACACAAGACCGGCGTAAAGTGACAGCTGTGCTGTCGCGTTTCGTGCGGTGTGTAAGTAGCCGGTGGCCCATGAAGGTGGGAGGAGAAAGGAAGGAAAGGAAAGCGCATCTGTATAGTCTCTATTCGGATGTCTGTGGGCGTCTGTAGTCATCAAAATGGCTCCGACTACGCATTTGCCCCCTTATACCATAAAAAAAAATATCCATTTTATATGCAGTAATCAATTTTTTTTCGTACGGTACGCAAATTGGTTAGTACAATACGTATTGTATTAATGTTCAAATAAACAGAAAGACTATGTTTACTTAATATTGACACATTGCGTCCACATTATTACAATCGTATAAAAAGTTACAAGTTACAAGTATTACTAGTTGTCATACAAATTGAGTCTATATTTGATTACACTATGTATTCCACGGCGACGGCACCGTGCCACGGTGCGCTCGCCGTGAATACGGCGCCGTGCGCCGTAAATACGGCGCCGTACGCCGTGAATACGGCACCGTGCGCCGTGAATACGGCGCCGTATTCACGGCGTACGGCGCCGTGGGCACCGTGAATACGGCGACGGCGCCGTACCGTGTGCATGTGGACAGGCCTTTAGACACTCACGAGTCGGTCAGCGCAGACAGAACGGAGCGCAGCGGAGAGGATTTTATTAACTCAATTGAAAATAAACTCTAAACGTATTGCAATAAAGTGCATGCAATCATTCCCGCGCATCCACGAGGACGCGCGAACTATTTTTGTCAGGTTCAAGCATTTATGCACTTTATTGCAATAAGTATAAAGTTTATTTTTAATTGCGTTAATAAAATCCTCTCCGCCGCGCTCCGTTCTATCTGCGCTGATCCTTAGTCGCGGAGACCTGCAACTCGAGTCGTGCGACTGCCTCGTTGCAATATCGTGATCTCGTGAATGCATCTGGATGTTATTTGACATACATTAGCAACAAAATTTATTGCATTTATTATTATTATAGAAATAAATTATAGGTGTTGAATAAAATTTAGATTAAGTATGAAATTTGCACGCCGAAAAGGCAGAATATGTTGGAAAAAACCTATAATTTATATCATCTTATTTTGTGCACATATTTGAGCAAATAAAACTTGATTTGATATGATTTAGATCGACGCGTCTGACATCTTGAAGTGTGCGATTCTCCCTAAATCGCAGACCGCTGCGTCCAAAAACCTCGTGTGTGCTGTGGCCCTAAGACTTCTGGCTAATAAAATTTCTTTTAGATGATTGCCTTGTATGCATGTAAAATATAATATGTCCAATATTATAAAATAAGCTCAGGAAACTTCGGCAGAACATAAACCGCACATACAAGTTCTACAATATAATAGAGCAATAATTGCCGTCGCACGATTTTATTTACTGACACCAATTTTCTAATAAGTAAAAATGCAGACAAATTCTTTTATTTTCTCTCTAAAACACATGATTATGTTGTTGCAATTAAACCCTGTAGAATTTATTGCGATGAGGTTGAGTTATTTCAATACAGAGCTCTCGTGGCAACATTCCATCTCCAACATAAGACAAGCCCAAGATTTTAGTAAGATGCACACCTATAGTAGAATTGGGCCGGTACGACCTGGGAGGTACCTCTCGCTTACACGATACCGGCGTAGAGTCACAGTTGCGCGGTCGCATTTAGTGCAGTGTGTAAGTAGCCGGTGTCCCATTGAATTGGGAGGAGTAAGGGAGGCAACGCGTCTTTATAACCTCTATGCGTGTGTCTATGGGCGTCGGTCTTGAAAATGGATCCTACAGCTCGTTTAGAAAAAAAAGAAACAAAATACAAAATGTGAACCAAATTTCAGGCCGGTCATCACACTGGTACAAATTCAAATATTACGTTACACGTCCCCACACGACAGGTGAAGATAATAAAGCGCTCGTAAATAGCGGCTAAAATTGCGGCCTCCGAACCAAATCTATATTTATTACATACTAGCTAGCCCTGCGTTGTCACCTGCGTGAAATATATCATAGTATACTAGCTTCCGCCCGCAGCGTCGCCAGCGTGGACTTCGGATTTCAAAAATGGAGTTATTACACATATTAACCTTCCTATTGAATCACTCTACATAAAAACCCCATCAAAATCTGTTGCGTAATTTTCAAGATCTAAGCATACAGACACACAGACGGAGGAAAGCGACTTTGTTTTATACTATGTAGTGATATCGACCGTAGTCGGTAGCAATTAAAAAAGTCGGATCTTCATTTTTGTGATTTCTTTTTGTTGCATTAAAAGTAAAATGCATTAAAAATGCACAAATCAAGCGTCTTTCTTTTTTTCAACTATTTTAGGAATTCACTATTTTGATAGAGAATTTTTAAAGAATTTTAAATGGAATAAAATGCAATAAAAAGGAAATCAAAAAATGAAGATCCGACGTTGATTGCTACGGTCAATATATAAAAGTAAATATAACATACTAGCTGCGCCCCGCGGTTTCACCCGCGTAAATTTCGATGTCGTGGAAAATCATCCCATGGCATCCCATAGTAACATTTTTTTGGGATAAAAAACTATCCTATGTGTTAATTCAAGTTACTCTCTATACGTGTGCCATATTTCATGCAAATTGGTTCAGCAGTTTTTGCGTGAAGAAGTAACAAACATACAAACTTTCGCATTTATAATAAATATACTAGCTGCGTCCCGCGGTTTCACCCGCGTAAATTTCGATATCGTGGAAAATCATTCCATGGCATCCCTCAGGAACATTTTTTGGGGATAAAAGCTATCCTATGTTACTTCTAATACCTCCAAGAACATGTGTACAAAATTTCATGATGATCGGTTGAGCAGTTTTCGCGTGAAAGGGTAACAAACAAACTTACATTCGCATTTATAATATTAGTAGGGATTATGCTATATCATGGCCACGTATTTTCTCGAATAGTAAAGTTTTCATCGAAAACCTTGCCGCCATTTTCACGTGATGCGCGGTCAAATATACGCACAGGTAAACAGACGAAATAAGTATTTTTAAAACCGTTGGAGCGTGTTGCCGATTCTCAGTATCTGGTATTATCTTATAACAAACAAAACATTTGGTTGTGTTTACGAAAGCTAAAATAAAATATAATAATACCTATTAGGTAATGAGTTAGCATTACAGACTTCTATTTTACAATTACAATACGATATTGTAAGCCACGCTGCATGCAGCCGAATTGGGCCGGCACGACCGGAGGTACCTCTCGCTTACACGATACCGGCGTAATGTGAGCTGTGCTGTCGTGTTTCGTGCGGTTTGCAAGTAGCCGGTGGCACATGGAGGAGGAGGAGGGAAGAGGAAAGCAACACATCTGCATATCGGCAGCGGCGGTAGTCATGAAATTGACTCCGACTGCTCGTTGGCACTTATACTTACTATAAAAAAACAACGATCATGGATTCTATCGTGACTTTGCCGCTGCAAAGTGACCGAATCATCAGAAAATAGATTTGAGTATTTAAATAGAATAACTTATAGAAATTAATAGCCATAACGGAAATATAGCGCAGATGAGTGCATACCTATAATAAATATATTAATTAAACAATAATTTGAAAACTGTTTATCTTATATTCGTACCGAGGTACATATGCGCTTATTTTTTGTCTATGACTAAGGTGGGTTTCGGGGAGTTGCTCATGCAGTGTATTTATAGATGGTTTCGAATGTTATACATTATAACATAATATTATGACTTCACGCTTTACGTACGTACTATGAGTAATTATACCAACAGTAGGAAGACTTAGTCAAATGTATATGTCTTTAGACTCATATGCGGCGAAATTTCAAGAACCTATATATTTTTAGAGTTTCGTATCTCAAAGAGACAAACGAAACCCTTACAGGATCTCTTTTTTGTCCGTCTGTCTGTATGTCTGTCAAGACCTTTTCTCGATGACGAAGCTATTAAGTTGAAATTTGTTTTCTTTAACATATTGACAATTTTGTGATCTCAAAAAATTCACTTTTTTCTATTGAATAAGCCCAGAACTGTGTTTTTTTGGACATAACAATATGATTAACGCCTACACACATCCGCGCACACAAAGCTGGGAAGTAGATACTCCTTCATCATCAAATTCAAAATGCTGACACAAACCGCAAAAGGACACACACACGCCGTGCTTAACTACTTAAAGCTGATATTAATCCTACTAATATTATAAATTCGAAAGTTTGTATGTTTGTTTGTTTGTTACTCACGCTAAAACAGCTGAACTGATTTTCATGAAATTTGGCACACACATAGAGAGTAACTTTGATTAACACAGGATATCTTTTATACCGAAAAAATCTTCCTATGGGAGGCCGTGGGATAATTTTCTGTTTTCTACGGGATCAAAATTTATGCGGATAAAACCGCGGGGCGCAGCTAGTGACTAATATGTAACTAAAATGCACCTCTTCTGTCGTGCCGGCCCGCTGCAGCCCACAACTGCTGTATTAAACCAAATCAGATCAGAAGCGTACCTCTCAGTAGCGTAAGGGTCTATTCACACCAAAAGCGCGGCGAAGGGCAGCGAAGCGGAGCGCGGTTTATGTGTCATATGAATTTCAACTTTATTTTCATTACTATAGTACTTATTATCGAATTCTCGCGACTTCTGGAGCATTCCAGCGACTTCTCGCGCATTCCAGCGACTTCGCGGGAAGCCGCGCGTCTCGTTCCAGTTTCTCATGCGATAATAAGTATTATAGTAATTATTATAAAGTTTTAATTCATTAATTTGAATTAAAAATTCATATGACACATAAACTGCGCTCCGCTTCGCTGCCCTTCGCCGCGCTTTTGGTGTGAATTGACCCTTACTATACTCGAGGCCCGTGGTAAAGTCATCGGACGGGGCCCCCGACCTAAAGTTTTATTTTTTTACTAGATGTATAATATTAAATGTTGATAGTTGGGATTCTTCTCTGAGCGCGGGCCCTTCTCTGGACTCGTGGCATTTTGCCGACTGGTCACCCTGTAGTTACGCAGCTGCTCCACTGGGACCTCGCTCTCACATCCGCAGCAGCGTCGTGATTGCTATACAGCTGGTTTTAATATCTCTATACTCCCTCTGGACAAACGAGCAGTCGACACCATTCAAATGTCATTCACACGTCAGCCCTTTAAATAAACTCGAAACTAAACTTCTAAACTATGAACACAACGAAACAGTTTACAACAGCAATAACAATTATGTAAATCATATTATTATTATGCTCGAAACATTCGACACTTTGCTCCACTTTCCAGCAATTAATGCAATTTGGACTGGCGCCAATTCCGAATGTGCCCCGGCCCGAGCAGTTCCCTGTTCAGTGTACCCTGATAGTATAATCGTACAAATGCGTGAAATGTTCGCTTCTAATTTTGTCACGGTGAATCATTGTTACAGAACTCACTAGAAACAGACGCGTAATTACCGTTTATCACTAGACGTAGGTAATTTGGAATTACTATTTGAGAGAGTATCCCTGCATTGCAGCCTATCGAACCGCCACGACTGGTAACCCTTGCTCAGCCAACAACGGCATGAAGTTACAGCTACCACCTATATTGCAGCAAAATAAACGTAGTCAACGTATTTGGAAAACGCCAAATTTGATCTCCCTCAAAATGCTATATTGCTCATGATGATACTTTAAAAAAAAAGCAATTATAATGTTGGCCTATCGGTCACACGCCATCTTGGTACACACAGATACCTACAGACTAGACCAAATAAAATCAAATTTTATGTAATTTGAGATTTATTAAAAGTTAACACAACAAACAAGACAAAATGCATGAAAAAATTGATTTAACAATGATAATTTTACCAAGACTACTGACAGTTGAAATCGTAATAATAAAAGCGCCATCTAGCGAGGAGACCGTGCTACTTCATTGCACAGCAATTTATGTTGTCTACGAGGCATAGCCGTATAGTTGTACTATGTAATAACAGATGCCACTTCCATTTATCAAATGTGATATATTGATTGTAACTTGTTACAGCTCGACGATGCCACTTTACAAGTATTCAAGGACGGCGATTACGGGCCCTATTTAGACCTGGACTCCACTCTTGGTGAACAAGATGAAGAACTCGAAGGCCTTCAAGACAGGTAAATAAATATCTGCTTAAAGAAATAAATTGCTTTTATGGCCGTTTCGCTCTCGTTTGTGTCTTAAAATAATTCATTAAAAGCAACGTGGACGAAGTTTAAGAATACGAACTTCATTCATGCTAAGAATATTGCGTAGAGACTGTTCTTATCTCTCTTTTATATCGCTTTGTGTGCTCTTGTTCTTTAAATTTTCTCAATCTTGTCTCTATCTCTCTTTCTTTCTTTCTCTACATATCTCTAGGAGAGGAATGGAAAGAAGCAGAAAGTGGGTCAGGTATTGCCTACAACCGTAGACAACGTTCAATTCTAAAATGGATCCTTTTTGTTTTCCAATTTTTCAATTGTCAACGGTCCGCGATCGGAAATTTCGCAACTTCGCGATGTTTTCTGTGAAGCCCGTTTTGATGCCCTCGGAGAGCACGGATATTGGTCGGCTCTGCGTCTGCTGTTGATATCGGACTGCCATTAAATCAGAATAGGTGAATTAGGAAATTGAGAGTACATTTGTGTGTGTGTGTGTGGACTCTTGATCACTAACTCACATGGAGGTCAGACTTTTTAATGAGATAGGCAAAATTTACTGATGGAATGAGCCCGATCTAATACCTAAATGACTCGTGCCTTAGCAACCTAAATGAGACGTAGACGTAGACGACCTACATAATGACGTTGAGACCTATCTAATCCAGGACTTAGTATCAATCATCTTCCGTCTTTTGTTCTTTGCTCTAGCAGTTTCCAAGCTAAATGATACATAATTATGATAAATATAAGCCATCTTATTACCTGTTCCCAAAACATGAAAAATTAACGAGGCTAGGCTAACTATGACCTAGTTGGGCTAGATTCGTGTCTAGAATGTTATTTTGTATTGTAGTACACGGGTCTCGGTAGGACTGTCTACTTAATCATTTTCTTTTCAAATCGTCAAGAATCATCCGAATAAGCACTTGGACTTTGGTTGAAAAATTCCCAACAGCATATAAAAATAATAAAATCAATAAGCAATATAATATGCTGGTACAACTTTGATTCTAACCAGCTGTTCGGCGCGAGTGTTCAATGTGTGCTAAGCGTTTTCATTCATTTTAGTTGAATTTTTATTACAGTACAATTCTATATTGTAATCTATATTTGTGTCAAATATCATCCAAACCCGTTCAGTGTCTTTTTGCGTGAGAGTATGACAAAGACACATACAAATTTTGGAGTTTATAAAATGTAGTATAATTCGATGTGTGACTTATTAGAATTGTTTAAAATATAAACTTTTCGCATTTAAAATATCAGCACTTCTTTCTGGACGAAATATCGGGGAATTTTAGTAAATAATTGTATATTTTCTCACTAGTACTATATGTATAGTAGGTATATTACGTTACACTCGATATTGAACAAGGAAGTGACATATTAGTTATAAATAAATAGAGGTGCGCCGATCCCCTCCCGACATCCACTTGAGCCAGTGCATCCGGTGTCCCCTCCAGCTCACAATCGCTGCAATTTAGAGCCCCGTGCGACAACTGCATAGATAAAATAAGTGTTGCTTTCAGTGCTGACCTTGTAGTGGGCAACGTGTCGCAAGTCGGAAAAAAGTCAATTTTACGATTCGTAAATAATGAGTTAGAAATCTTGGAAAAATATGTCATTTCGCAACATGTATGAATGTACTATACACTCATACATTTTGCGGAGAATGAATTTAATAATCAAACCAAATTTCAAGCTAGTTTTCGTAATTTTCGGTTCCATGACGCGCCCAACGATTGTCTTATCTACGTCTGACTTACATAGTTGAGAAATGTCCAAAATGTGACAATTGTGTGAAGAGTCTATATCTACAAAATATGATGATGATCTTGCTATAATAGCCGGTACAATTTAGATTCCGTCGTAGAGACGAAGACTAAAGTTGATGATGATAAAATGTTTTCAGTTTCCATCTTAAATAAATGAAGAGGAAGGTTAAAAACACCTGGCTCCTCCTATTTCCTTATTAAACTCGTCGCGGGTCCAAGACAGTTGACATTGCTATCATAATATCAAACACGGTCACGAGTGGTGGCAGCCGATATGGAGTAGCAGCTAAAAGCTTGGTGGGCCAAACCTGTTAGAAAAAGATGATATACACGATGATAAACACTAAGAACCCAAATAGCAATTAATACATGAATTGACGCTGACGGTTATTTTAGATTATATCGTGTAACCGAAAGATAGAATAGGTCCTTGGGGGTCAGTCTCCCTTTCGAGGGGTCGGTCCCCCTTTCGACCCCAAAACAAGTCTCGTCTCCCGACGAGGATCCATAGCAACCGGGTGAAGCTGTATCGGGCTTCTCTTCGCAGCAAAAGTTCAAGTCCCAAAAAAACCCTTCTCGCCCCTTGGTTCGGCTGCAATGTAGGGTGGTACTACCTCTTACAAAAATGTACTACGTTATCATTTTTAGTCTAATAGACATTTATGGAACTAGTCTAGAGGTTTGGTATTATAAAGAGCAAACCTTATCCCCTTAATCCTTTATATGATACAATTTTTTTATATGCACATAATGCATGCTAATTGACTGCTTATGCAAATCTCGTGCATAAGTTGCGTGAAAGCGAAATCCTCTTATGTGGAATTACAGAGAATTGAATGAGACTATTAAATTATTATACTTGTGCAGTAATAGCCATGGCTTTGGCCCGTGCAGAGAAATCTAAGAAAAATGAAAGCTAATAATATAATTGCAATTATTTGTTACTGCACCTACATCAAAGTATAAATAAATATCAGAGTAATTATATCGTAGAAGTTAATAATTACAAACTACGCAGTTGCATTCAATAATCCCGAATTACAGTTTTTCAATTACAGTGAAATACAAGGACAACAATTGTATTACATTAAAACCACAAAAGCTTATAAAAATAGACTGTGTACTTACTTCAAACTGCAAACTAAAATATATGAAGAGCATATTATGTTTACTTTTAAACTTACAATTTTAAGATTTTATAATATGACTTAAAATCAATTGGCAGTAGAAAATAAATCGATATTTGACTTGGAAACTAAATATGACATACCAGTTTTAACTTTATTCAGAATTCGCCTTCGTTACTCGTGTAATATTAAAAAAACTACTGTTCTTTGATGACACACTAATTAAAAAATTTGGCATTTAACAAAGTTTGATCTTTCGAAATGAACTCTCGGTTTCGTGACCCAAATATCTTTACTGTGGATATATAGTATTAGCGGGGATTACGCCTGAGATAAAAGATCGTCTTAAGGTCGTCGCACCATTTTCCCTGAAACCGAAAATAGTACGGTACCAGTTGGACATGACGTTATATAGGTTACCGTTACACACAAGCGGGTTAGCATCTGGTGGACCGGACACCGGCCGTGCTTAATGCAATTATTTGCGAAAAGATTTAATCTAGTATCTATATCTATACACCTATTAATATGTGAAGCAAAAACTTAAGGAATATTTTTACGAAAACTGCGCGTGCGGCGGAGTATGAAATTTGACACACTTATCGTTTACGCGTAAGAGAAGTGCAGAACGCTAATATATTTTAATAATAATGTTTATAAAGTACTTTAACTTAATAAATAAAACTTTGCACACAGTGCCATGCATTTGACGCATGGGTGTTTATGATAGGCGTAATTACAAATTGATGAAGTTTCTATGCGTCTTTTGCAAGTTTTGAAAATTCTACATAAATTGTTCACCTTAGTTACAATATCATAACATGTCATATCATATTTAGTTTTTAATTACCAAAAAGTTTTACTTAGATCGAATTCGATCTTCGCGGGTTCACTAGTTTCAATAAATAAAAAAAGTTCTTTTAATGGAAACAAAATAAGTACGGATTGATTTTTTTAAATAAATAAAAATAAGTATTAAGTAAATAAATAAAAACAAGTTTTCACAGATTTCGAACAGTATAAAATAGAATTTCATCGAATGCACAGAAATATCGAGCGAAATCGTGAGTGTTCGACATCATCTATTTTTTAATTGCATTTCAATTGCGATCGCGTCGAATGCGACACAAAAACCCTTCGCGGTGTGAACAATGAACTTGCACTATGATCCAACTTAATAGGATGTTTCTAGATCGGATCGTGTAGCCGAGCGCATGTTACCAACATCTTTACTATGAATAATGCTTCTAATGTTTTGAATCGGGGTTTTGAAACCCTATGAAAAATTTATTCGTCAGTTACGTGCCCGTCAATTTATTTTTATAGTATAAGGGGAGTAGTTATTCAAATCTTTTAATGACAATTGTCCTCCTTTCCTTTTCCTCGCCACGGGCACCGGCAACTCACAAACACCACAGAACATGGTAACAGAAAAACGCGCGGTAACTGTGACTAAATCAGGTGCAGGTCTTACAATTGAATAGAACATCTGAATAGTTATATACCTACAACATACTTTTATGTTTTTACCAACCAATTAAAATATATTTTTTGTTATTGTTTTTATGGTACAGGGGAGCAAACGAGCAGTCGGAGCCTTTTTATGTGACTACCGACGCTCATAGATATCCGCATAGAGGCTATACAGATGTGCTGCCACAGACCAATAGGTCATTTTATTATTTTAATTAAATTTTTACCTGTAAATTGATCAAACCGCTAGATTATTATTTTTTTATAAATCTATTTTATTTTGACTCGCTTGATAAATCCTACTAATACAAAGTTTGTATGTTTATTGTTCTTGGCACTTTACAATCTGGAATAAGATAGGTACTTTTTCCGGACAAATAACGAAACCGTAGTCACAGTTTTGGAAAAATAAGCGTATTTCTAAAGTCTAGCAATAAATTGTTATTGCTACCTACCTACCTCATATTTGCGAAATGTATTGAACCATTTTGAAAAACAACTTTCATCTATAACAGTCCTAACTCTAGGTACAGGAGACGGCAACGTAAATTATCTACGTATTTTTCAACTCGATCACAGTGCTCCCGCGGGCACCAGTCGTTAATCGACTTTGATCGGCGTCGCGTTCGCAAACAGACACCACGACGGTTTCAAAATAAAATATTAAAATCAATACGCAAATAAATTATCCCGATACGTGAATAAAATATATCGATATGCAAATAAAATATACCGATACGGAATAAAAATATATCGATACGTAAATAAAATATATCGTTTAGAAATTAAGACACACTGTAGTTGCCTGGGAAATCATAATGAATTGCGGTGCATCTGAAGAGTTCGCACATGTTTCGCCCGAAGAAACGCTCTTGCATTGTTCGCATTTTATCAGACAAGACTCAGTAGACTCGGGTATCGCTGCAGACGACAGCATCGTCATCCTGGAGTCAGAAGACATAAAGGAGGATATAAACGATATCAACAACAAGTGAGTTTTTATAAAAGTTCTAGACTCACTACTTTGATGTTAGTTGTTTTGTTTTTTGTTGTATTATGTTTTTTTGTAAAACAATATAAAAGCGTATCAATTGTAGATAATAGTATGTTTAATGTAACAAAATTAGTGTTTTAAAAAATAAATAAAATAATTGCAAATAGTGTTTATACATATTATTATTTTATAAATTTTATCTCTTATTATTTTTAAGTTTTTAAAGATTACGGTAGAGACTAAATTCATCAAAATTTTATATTATTGTTGTGTTTCGTAATACACTAAGTAAAATAACAAATTAGGTTAACGTACGAGGTTATTGTCTGAGCTGGGTGATGTTTTGACGGACGGGGTGTTTTCTGTTTATTGAAAATTTTAAAATATTGAGTTTATCCCATGCCTTGGGAATAAAAATCTCTTTATAGGCTGATCCGGTACAGTGGTCAGAATTATAAATATTATCATTGTAACGTCGCTTTCACTTATTTCAAGTAATCAGTCCCGCAAAATTTATTTCTCTGTTACTTCTGAACTTAGGGGTTGAACTGCTAGCAGAGGATGAGGAAGGGGGAAACACATGGGGTGTTGGTAGTCCTGAAAATGGCTCCAATAGGAGCCTCCTATTGACGTTCAAAAATTGGTAAAAACCAATTTGAAATATTTAGATCTTTACTTCGAAATCACAGAGCACGCTTATATAGTAGTTTATGCAACTGTCATATAATGAAGGGTATTAAAACACGAGTGGATTTTTTGAAACGAGCGAAAGCGAGTTTCAAAATAGTTAACAAGTGTTTTAATACCCGTGTTATATGCAGTTGCATACACTACTTTATCTTCACTAATAATAACAATAATAATAAGTTATTTATTTCTTTGAGCAAAACTTAAATGCCTAATACAATGTTTGGAGAAAACCCTATAAGTAAATAAATACCTGTAGTGGGATTCTCCGCTCTTCCACAGGACACAAACACTTGATTAAGTTATGGTACAAACATTAAGATTATCTTAATAACACTTGTCCACACCGGTATTAACACTAAAACTTGCTAAAACATATTCAAGTTGTTATACTTAATATTAAACACAAAACTTTGTTGTTTACTCTAATACAATATATCAATATTTTGTAATATTTAACTTTACAGTATCTCGTCTGTTCAACTTTTATATAATAATATGTATTTATTTTATAATATTAATCATATTAATTCTAAAACTATTTGATTTTCGCTAATACTGAATAATAGAATTAGTCAAGTCAGACCGGCGACTGTTTGACCGACGTGGCGACGACTGCTTTACCGACGATTTAAAATGTAATGTTCTTTGAAGATAAATATTTTTATTAAATACTTTAATTTCATTGCAAAAATTGCGGCGCGTAAATATATACTTTTTATAATTCAATGTTAATAAAATACTAGCTTCAATGTTGAAATATAATGTGAAAAAATCACATGACTTTACTTTTAAATTTCTACTAAACAGTAGATTATTCGTTGTCTGTGGCGTCCATGTTTGCTTTCATGTTTTTGTAGAGCTTTGTCTCTTTCTCGCAAATCCTTTGCAAGCTGGCATTGAACCAATGACAGTGCAGCTGCAGCGCGCGGCCAATCAGGAGCGAGCGCGCGCTGGTAAGAATTTTGAAATAAGGCTGTCTCATCATTCTCTCTCTCTCTCTCGCTCTCACACAGTGTTATAATGAGATTTTTCGATATCGATTTGGATACTAAAATAAAATGTCAATTGAGTTTTTTGTTGTCTGAGCTATAACAGTAGTCATTATAAGTCAAGTATTGAAAACATAAGTAGAATGTTACATCATTAGTGTAGATAAAATATGTTATTAGCCGGAAATCTGGTTCTGTAACATTTTATTATAAAAATGTTTTCATATAACTTTCCCGTCCTACAATTAGTACCTATCTATACATATAATAAAACAGTAAAATCAGTGTGTCTGTACATTCAATATATTTGCGAAAAACTAATTGAGGGCGATGTTAAAATAGTATTAGAACACTTTTCAATGTTTTTAATTTATTTTTCTATCTGTTTGTGTGTTTGTCTGCTAATATCCGAAACTATTACACGGATTCGAATGAAACTTTTTGTGGTGTATAGACTTAGACTGGTCAATATCGAAAATACTTTTTACTGCGGTAAAATCGCTCATTCCTACGGTAAATCTGAATTTCGGCATACTGCAAGCAAATAATAACAAATCACTTTGATTATAATATTACTACGCTACGCGGACGAAATCGCAGCCACCAGCTAGTGGTTTAATATGGTATTTCTTTTTTTTCAGTCGTAAAAATTCCTTGGTTCTACGCACACAGATGTCTGTTCGTGTACATGCTATCATTGGTAAGTTTTTTATTTAACACATTGTCAATCTTCAAATAAAAAACAAATGAGAGTAACAGGCATTACATGACGAGGGTGAATCAAAAAGTACTTAGAATGAATACAAAAAAAATTAAATTTTTAATCAAAAATATTTTATTTTTCTACGTAATCTCCTTCTAATCTAATACACTTAGAATACCGCATCTACAACTTTCTTATTCCTTCCGCAAAAAAATCATTTTCTCGACTATTAAAAAACTCCTCTACGGCAGTCATAACCGCGTCATTATCGTCAAATTTAGTTCCACGAATATGCTCCTTTAATTTTGGAAATGAGTGAAAATCACTAGAGGCTAAGTCAGGAGAATATGGTGGGTGATCAAGGACTTCGAAGACAGCACTGCGGATTGCGGTGAACGCAACTTCCGAACGATGAGGTGGAGCGTTGTCCTGGAGAAACAACACACCCAATGACAATTTCCCACGACGATTTTCTTTGATCGCTTCACGTTATATCGGGATTAAATTTGCATAATAGGATCCAGTTATCGTTTGCCCTTTTGGCAAGGAATCAATAAAAAGAATTCCTTCACTATCCCAGAATACCGAGGCCATAACTTTGCCAGCGGAAGGAGAAACTCGAAATTTCTTCACGGGTGGTGAGGATGGTCGTTTCCAAGACATGCTTTGTCTTTTCGTTTCCGGGTCGTCATGTTTCGTCCATGGTTACAACACGACGCGTCGCGACGGCAAAATTGATCTGAATCACGTGGGAACATTTCGAAATATCCAAACGTCGATTTTTGTTTCCTTCGGTTAACATTCGTGGCACCCATCTCGCTGACACTTTTTGAACCCAGTGAATCGGTTAAAATTGACTGAATGCTACCAAACGATATCTTAAGGAACTTAGCTAAATGTTTTATTGTAATTTTTCCACTTTTTTGGCTTTTTCTTTGCTGATGGAGGTTGAAGGTCGTCCAGAACGCGCGCTTTACAGCTCGACCTACCTCTTTTAAATTCAGCAACCCAATAAGCCACAGTGGAATAGGGTAAAGCATCGTTCCCTAATGTCTGTTGAATGTCCGAAAAAATCTCCATCGTAGTAATATTTTTCAGGAACAGATATTTTATTACCGCGCGTAACTCGTTTTTCTCCATAGTTCCGTTTTTTTATCAGTACTACTCAACCATAGACTTAATAAAAAGTAGTCTATGTACTCAACAATAAAATTAATATTTTGCGAACGATCTGTCGAAAATAAATGAAAGTCTGGATAAATAATATGTAATTGTCAATCTTTAAAAAAAATATCGAACTGCCTACAAAAAGGTTAAATACATATAAGTTTCTAAGAACTTTTTGATTCACCCTAGGCACAATAGGCAGAATAATAGGTGAAAACTTAAAATATCAAGTAACAAAGATCTATATTTAGTAGCACACACTTGTAGCACCGCGCTGCTGCTGGGTAAGCGTAGCTCTACTTCTAGTACTACGTAGCATGTCGCCTACTAGCATGTTGACTAAAACTACTATTTTGTTCAGTCCAAACGATGAATAAATTTTTACTAAACATTTACAAAACCGCTCTAAATTGAAAAACGCCTGACATTGGTCGGACCACGATTTTGGATTCATTAGATATGTTTGCTAATTGTTAAAGCGGATAAACATTTTTTCTTATAAAGTTGCCCTATTTCCCCTACTATTTTTGCATTTACTGTACAAAATTTTTCATAGTCTTACAAAATTGTGCCCAGCTGTCGCTGACAGATCCGGGGTACTCCAACATAGGCGGCTGATGGCACCCGCGGGGTTTGAGTGGGATTTCTGCCCCACACACCCGTCTGATCCCACCCCGGACCGGTGGCAGTGCGTAAACGCATTTCCCCCCAAAAAAAAAAGTTGGAACAGTATTTATTATTTTTAATATTTTTACAGAGAGGCTCCGTCATTCTCAAGGCCGGGATCTGCGCAAAGCCCTATTCACTCTCAAACAGATTCTGCAATCCGACAAAGATCTGGTCCACGAGTTTGTGGCTAACAAGGGTCTGGACTGTCTTATTCAAGTGGGTAACATGGCGGACCATAATTATCTGGATTACATACTCAGAGCTCTTGGCCAGGTAAGCATTCAGTTTCGGATTATAATGAAAGAGAGAAATAATGTTTTTATTTGCACGATTACAATTAACACAGTTATTATAGATGGTAATGATTATTCATTATTTGGTTTATGAAATACCATTCATAATAAATACCCATCACTGTGTTGTGGAATGTTTTGGGCCTATCCCATTACCTTTCTTTTTCGTGTAGAAAAACCCCGAACATCTCGGCAGGGTTATTATAAAGATGGCTTAAACCACACGGTGCTCGGTCTCCGAAGTCTGTGCTGAGGTGACCAGATATGGAAGGACCATTACTAGGGACCATTACTCTCGCAATAAACAAATAGAATGACGTTGTTGAATCATAAAAATGTAAATATTCTGGTGGCCGCCTGGCGCGACAAAATCCAAAGTGGCAAAAAACCATCGTGGGTTGTTTTAAAAAACGCATCAAAAAAAAACAAAACAGCCTTCACTTGGCTGTATATTTCATTTAGCAACATGTCTGTAATTTAATAAAAAATGTTACAGATTCTTCTATACGTGGACGGTATGCATGGGGTCATGTCTCACAAGCGCTGTGTCCAGTGGCTATACTCTCTCATCTCTAGCAAGTTCCGACATGTTGTGAAAACTGCGCTCAAGCTCCTGTTAGTATTCGTCGAGTACACCGACAAGAATTGTCTCCTCCTAATCGATGCAATTATAATGGTCGACGGCTCCAATGATAAACAACCTTGGTACAATCTGATGAAAATCCTACAAGACTTCGACGCGTCTGACACAGAACTTCTCATTTACGCCACTACTTTGATAAACAGATGTTTGAACAATATACCAGATAGAGACATGTATTACGACCAAGTTGACGCTCTGCAGGATCAGGGTATTGACGATATCATACAATTGTACATGTCGAAACAAGGCACGGACTTGGATCTCCTGCGTCAATTGCAAATTTTTGAGGCGGTTTTACTGTACGAAGATGGAGATGAAACTGGGACCGCTCTTAAGTGAGTAATATTGTCTAAGAGATTTAACTCTATATTAAAAATAAATTATTTTATGATATATTAATTAATTGTAATATTAATTGCATATAGTTAGATACTATTTGAATGGTATATTCAAGTCACTTTAAGCTTAACTCCTATCAGGCTAGTATGCCTTCTCTAAAGTCTTTAACTCCAGATATTCCAATTAACAAAGTATTAGACTAAAGAAATAAAAATCTACTTCTTTAAAGTGTATATTTTTTTCTTTATTCTAAATAAAGAAATAAAACACATACACTTTAAAGAAATAGATTACATTAGTGAGTACTTACACTCATAGCGGCGACTCAATTTCTATAAGGAATCTTCCAATTCTTCTATTTGAAAGGAAATTAAATGTTTATGTAAAATGTTACCTTGCAGGCAATTAGATGAATCCGTAATAGCTTGTGTCAGACGAAGAAATATAAATTTAAACACAATCGGCAGACGAAAATCAAAGAAACAACAATTAAAAGATAAAGGTGAGCTCTTCCGTGGAAATGTTGTTTTACTTGAATTTGTATTTGCATGATTTATTCATTTGAATTCATAACTTTAATTAATTGATTCATATTTTGTAATATTTTTATTTTTATAATCGTTTGAGTTGCATTTGCTTAGTTAACTAATTCTTACCTTTGCGTTTCACTAACTACCTACAGCCAAAACACCAATCATATCACATACGGAATCTGAAACTAAACTATCAAATAGCCATCATCAATCATTTTTACCATCTATATTAGACACTAAAGATAAAGAGCTAAGCGCTGCTTTAAAGAGGCGAAAAGATAGATATGCACGGCAGGCTCAACAGCAAGAGTTTTTAAATAATTCCAACGTTTATAAAGGACTGTTTGAAAAATTAAACGGAGACATACAAATTAATGGAACAAATACTTCTGATGTAAACTACGCAAATGCTAATGGAACTTACTCCGCTTCTAATGGTGTAGTGGCAAAGTCAAATAGAAAGTATTCATTGCCAAATGGCAGCCTTAATGGAACCATGAACCATAATTGTGTAAACGGAGTAAACGGACATCAAGAAGATGAAAAACCTTACACTAATAGGATAACCAAGAGTCCGAACCTCCCGGATGTTTTAATGAATGGTTTGTTTTTTGCTAACACACTAATAAAGCTGTCATTTTCGTATTTTATTAGAATTTTAATGAGTTTCGCTTCATTCGTTAATAGTTTTGATCAGAATCAATTTTTATTTTATTATCTGTAAGAAATGTCTTATTTATTTTAAATTAGCATTATTTTGAAACAGGGAATCAAAGATACACGGCTGGGTTAAAACAAAGGATTCAAAATGGAACATTGGGTCATACTGTTAACGCCGTTGACACTATAGCTGTAATTCGACAAAAGCAACTAGATCTTACATCTGAAACTAAAGATGATCGCAATATTCTCATCAAAAGGGAGCATAGTATTAAGGATATAGCCCAAAGATTAATAATACCTGTCAGTCCTACAGTGGAAGACAAACCTTTAAGGGTATCTGATATGGCAGGTATAGTTTTAAAAGCCAAAGAAGAATTAGCCAAATCTCAGTCAAAAGGTAAAGATATAATTTAAATTATTCATATTTATGAATTCTGTTATGTAAAGAATACATTTTAACCAAAAAAATATTTTTTACTTTAACACCATTTTGATGTTTTCAGAAATTGTAAAAAGCCCGTCAGTGGAAAAGAGTCCAAAGGTTCATGAAATCAAAGTTTCTGAAAATGATTTGCATTGGGAAGAATTGCGAAAGGGGTGCATCAACAGAGAATTTCATTTGTGCGACTTGGACTTTTCAGATCTGAAACAGGATTCTGACGACGATATGGTCTCTCCAGCAGTGAATGCTGCTAATGGACCACCTCCACCTCCACCTAGCATGCTCCTACCTCCAGTGGGAGTACCACCGCCGTTACCTGGCTGTTTTCCTAGTCTACCAAGAAACTCTTCAAACACTCATTCTTTATCTTCCGATGTCTCAAGTGACATGGGTAGTTCTACTATTAAAAAGAATAAGAAAACTGTAAAACTCTTTTGGAAAGAAATACAGGAAAATGCAACACCCGCACCAGTTAGGGTGAAGCCGGAAGGATTGATTTGGGACGAACTTCCAGATATAAATATAGACACGGCAATGCTAGAACATTTATTCGAGTCAAGAACTAATGACTTAGTTATTAAGGTGAATAGGGATTATTATTATTGCTTAAATACTATTTTATTGGAGGTATATCATGTATAAAAAATAATATAATAATAATAAATAATCTGCGCAGTGCTCTCCGAGGCACGTGGGTGTAACACCGCCAACTTCCTGCCTCCGGACTATTATTACAAATTTAAAAATCCCAATAACAATCTTGGGTCCGACCCGGGATTCGAACCCGGGACCCCGCGTCTGTGGTTGAACACGCTTACCACTAGACTACGAGGCAATCGAATACTATGTACTACTTTGGTTCGGGTTTTAATTCGATTATATTGTTAATTTAATATTGACGACCAGCTGGCGCATTGGTACAGGGCCCGGCTAAGCGGAGCATGTTGCATGCAAGCATGGGGTCGCGGGCTTAAATCCCGCCTGGGTCATAAATGTTTATCTATTTAAAATGTATTTCGATAATTCAATTTAAGAAATTTTATATATTTAAGATTTTAAGATTTTAAAATCTTAAATATATAAAATTTCTTAAATTTATAAAACCTATTAAATATATATATATTTCTTGGTCACCACGTGCATCACACTTGCGACTCACGCAAGGCCGACGTCACTGACCTTGAAGTCGATACATTTCGTATATGAACAACAATTATTCGATGTATTTTTAAGGACCATTTCAAATCAATTTTTATTTAATAAAATATTACAATTAGACGATAAAATGTAAAGCACACTCTTGGAATTATGTCTACTTCCTTATTTTAAAATTTGGCCGGTGACCAAAAAATAACCCTGTATATATATATATATATATATCCGTTGTATAGTACCCGTAACACAAGTCCTTAGTCCTTACGGTACTTAACACGAGACTAGACTAATATAGTATAATGTCCATAGATATTATTATTATTACATGTTATTACTTTATTTTCATGTGCGGTTTCGTCAAATCATCACCAATACAGGAGGTTAGTATCCTACAAGTTTATTGATTACACCAAATTAGTGTAATGTTTGATATATTATGTGAAATTGTCCATTTTATTGTTATTAATATAAATCTTTCTTTTTTTTTCTTTACCATATACATATTTGAAAAAATCATAATTTTATTTCACCTTAAGTAAATGTGTAATTCTACAATTGTCATTTTTAGAAATTAATGGAACCAAAGAGAAACTTGATATTACCCGCAAAGCGTTCAAATGCTATAAGTATTGCAATGAAGAAACTGCCAACCCCACAAACTATTAAGGCTGCGATCATGAAGATGGATGCAACAGTCATTGGACGCGAAGGCATAGAAAAACTGTTGACTATGCTTCCCACACAGGAGGAGAAAATTAAAATTCAAGAAGCACAAGTAAGTAAAAGTGACAAATGATTATATCGATAGAGTTAGTACAATTAGTACCTACCTAAGAAAAAAGGAGCAAAAGGAGTGTAGCAAAAGAAAACATTACCAGGGAGGTACCTAAAGCCTAAGGTTTATTATGACACCATCTTTAAGTCAAAACGTCGACTGTGCTGTCGCATTTCTTACGGTTTGTAAGTAGTATATAGCTTATTGAGGGAGATGGAATCAAAGAAAGCTACGCATCTAAATGCGATGCAAACCAAATGGCGAAACCGTTTGCTCGTCATCTACAAAACAAATAACAACATTCATTTGTTATCACCGATATCACAAGATCTCTTCATCTATCAATGGTCCAGTAGGAGCATATCTTTATGCCCTATTCAATAATCTAATTGTATCTAATGAATACGTTGTATGTTTCATTTTTAGTACGCCAATCCAGACTTGCCGCTTGGAAGCGCTGAACAATTTTTGCTGACTTTGGCATCCATAAACGAGTTATCTTCAAGACTTAAGCTATGGGTCTTCAAATCGGATTTTGATAATTTAGAAGTAAGCGACACATTACATTCTATGACTTACTATTTTCTATTCTGTTGTATTATTATTGTTTACTTAAATTTTATTTGAACACTCATTATTTTGTCATTGTTTTCTATTCCACAGAAAGAAATAGCCGAACCGCTAATGGACCTGAAGCAGGGAATTGAATTATTAAAATCCAACAAAACGTTCAAAGTGATACTTTCCACTTTGAGGTCCGTAGGTAGCTTTTTAAATGGTAACCAGGTTAAAGGATTCCGTTTGGAATACCTTTCAAAGGTTATGGAGGTGAAAGACACAGTACATAAGCATCCACTTTTGTATCATGTTTGCGAAATGATTATCGAGAAATTTCCGGACACAACAGACTTTTTCAGTGAGGTTAGTTAAGTATTTTTACTCCACATTTTATGTTTATTATTTAAACTGAACTTAACAATTCAAATATATGAGAAACGGTAGAGGAGATACTACTTAACTCTCGGGAGTGAGATAAATAATTATATTTATTGACAAATCTAATTTTGTATCGTTCTAGAAAATAAATATTTAATCCGTAATCCAAACTATTATACTAATTATAATACTATATTGTCTTGCATGTCGTCTGACTCTTAAGTTCCCTACTATGCCCGTCTCTCCTATAAACATTTGATACGATTTCTTTAAAATAGCCACATTGGATTTGTGGTTTTCGATTTAGTAGTTTTGCCATTTCTTAGTAGAAAAATCACAATTTTTGCTAGTTTCTAAATGTGCAGCTCATTATTGTGATGTGAATAGTACCTAAATCAGAAAATTATTCAATTCCAGGTTGGGCCTGTGATCCGAGCATCCAAAGTCGATTTCGACGTGCTAAATGCGAATCTACTAAAACTCGAGACGGACTGCAAGGCGTCGTGGGACCACATGAAAAAAGTGGCCAAGCACGACGGGCCGCAGATATTCAAAACAAAAATAAACGAATTCATAACAGACGCCGCCGAGCGAATCATCTTACTCACTCTAATTAAAAATAGAGTCATGAGCAGGTAATTTCGTTCCTATAATGGTATGGAATATAAAACTTCATTTGACGAGCGTCAATATATGCTCGGCGATTGTTCGATTAATTTTCAATAAGTAATTTAATTGTAGCTGGCGATCAGTTTTAAGCTTTAATCAACAGGCGATGCGATGCGTTTGTACGATTTTTTATTCATATTACAATGATCAGAAGCGTGCTTATGCTGGCAATTGTTATTTAATTACTTGTCCTTGAAAAATTGCGCTTTGACGTTCTTTAAAGTTTGCGCTATCTAATGATATGTTTTTTGTAGATACACGAAACTCTTGCTCTTCTTTGGAGTTCCAGCATCAGATTTAGTTAAAACTAAGCCCTCGGATTTCCTGAAAGTGATCGCTGAATTCGCACTAGAGTATCGCACTACCAGAGAGAGAGTTTTGCAACAGTTAGAAAAGAGAGCCAACCATAGAGAGAGAAATAAGACTAGGGGAAAGATGATCATTGATGTAAGTAGGATATATGAAAAAAAAAACCTTATGAGTCATAGTTACGAGTGCACGTAAGAGGTTATATTAGATTTTTTATAGTTTATATTAGATTTTTTATAGTATAAGGGGTTGTTTAGGTTGTAACTTGTAGTGTAGAGTGTGTCGCATCCGCCTTATGGACGTCTGTGTGTCTGTCACCGGGTGTGCCGAAGGCCGTGAGATAGGACACCACTGCACACTCGGGGTACCTCTCAAAGTGTGCCTCTTCAAAAGTTTAATAGTAACCATCGCATTTGTACGACTGAACGTGTTTGGGTCGACCACCTAATACTACACACGGTCAAACAACTTTATAGGACAAATCGTTAAAAAGAAATTAAAGATGTTTTTTATTTCAACTTTTTAAATTGTGTAACGTATTTAATTTCAGGTGGGCAACTATTCTAATAAAATGGGAGAGAACACTGCCGACACTGCGCTGAAGGAGCTTTTGAAAACTGACGCTTATATCCTGACAGACGGTCGTCGGAACTCGAACAGGCGTAGATATTTTATTAAGTAAGCAACTAGTATCCGAATAGCCGAATTTCGGCTTACGCGGTCGTCTCGAAAGAGACGTTCGATCTGCGCAGGACATAATTATTATAGTGCTCAAGTGGGAATCCCAACGGAATAAAATAATGATCCCTCTTTCTTCTATTCTGATTCGACGGTGATCCGACAGACTAAAGAAAGAAGCTGGCATCACACCTCCAATTTCCTGGCCCTAGACTGTTGTTAGGAATTAAAAAATCCTAATAATGCTTTTTTGGTCTGATGTTGGTAAACCTGTTTACCACTGCACCACCAGGTGGATAAATAACCGGGTGCCAACAGACGCAAAAAGGTAGACTGAGAGCTGATGACCGAAATGAAATGAAAATTATTTTATTCAAAATAGAATTATAAAAAATATTTTTGAACTTCAACAATCACATATGATGGCACCGGTTCAACCCCGGTCGTGTCCTGAGAAGAACCAACGAAACAAACTCATGAATTGATGAAATATCTGGAAATTTACAAATACATACACAATTTCAAAAATTTCAATAATTAGACATTGTACAGCAGAAACGGCCATACCATCCTCCCAGGATGGTACGATTCCCATAGTGTGGCATCTAGCATGTACTGAATGCATACCCGAATGCAGTTACGTGCTTGGGAAGATCTATGTCCAGCAGTGGACGAAAATATGTTGATGTTGACTATAATGATGGAGCAAATAATGAAAAGCCCAAATAAATACCTTACTTTAAATTACTTTTAAATATCAACCTACATGCTGCATCGCAGTCTAATTAGGCTGGTACGTCCGAGAAGGTATCCACGTTACTGGGTACCGACTAAAACTATGCAGCTTGTGAGTTTTCGGCTCATTAGTCTACTAATTCTGTCTGTAAATCTACTGGGCAAAAAAATTGGGGACCGCTGCCAAATCTTGAAATTATTTATGAAAGCCAATCGAAATTATGCATCTTCTGTGTTAATTATATTTAAAATGTTATAGCGGGGACTTATCGGCGGATGATGAGATAATAGAGAGCATAGTGCGAGCGACGTCCAAACGCCGCCCAATAACTCGCGACAGAAGGAAAAACCGGTTGTGCGACAAGAAAAACCGTTAGTATTTATTTTTTGTTATGTAAATGAAACAAAATGTGGCAAAAAATTGTCGAGCAAAATGTGTGTCGAAACGAATGGTTGAGATTTTATTATTTCTAAAGGTGCGAGGTGTGGATGGGATGGAAAATGCGTGAGTGAGATAGAGGAAAGGAATGTGACCTTATTCATCTAATTAGATAAACTAGTAATAATTATAATGTTAACCATTACTAACATTGGCAAGCGACTTTTAATACTATCTATCCAAATATAAACGTACATAGCTGCGCGAAATTCTACACTGTTTTTCGTTGATCCGTATAGGTACCCTACATAATTAAAATTGTATTATGAATGTCACGTTGTAATGAGTAAAAATCAAAAACATCTATGTGATTGAAAATTAAAAAATATATATGAAACGTGCAACGTTATTGTATTTAATAAAATGATTATCTTCCAGTAAACAGAACTCTAAATGGCAGCGAGTCGTGGCCTGGCAAAAAAAGCAGTGACGGGTAAGTAAATTAAGTGAAAAAGAAAAAAAATCTTATATAAATACAAATAGCAGAGGATCATTTTTAAAACACCAATAATTTTAGTATTACAACTTTTAAAAGTTTGTTAGATGTTTCATATAAAAATAAATACCAATTAAATTAATATTTCTTTTTGAAATACAATGCATTGCGTGTATGTAAATAACTAAATAATAATAAATTAAAATATAAACCTACGTTTGGACGAAATAAAATACTTGCAAAGTGGGGTTGATAGGAAGGCGACGCTTGATTGTTTTAACATAGACTTAGTTACTACAGTATCTACAACGAAAACTTGGAAAATTCTTTAAAATTAATGTATCAAGTTACCTTGGAAGTCGTACAACAAAGTTGTCTATAAGCATTCTTAAAGTTTGGTGGTGTTTTTAAAATAACCGTCCCAGTATTAAAATGATAGGAAATGGAAATTATAAAAACATATTAATGATATTTTAAGTTAATTATGTGTTGCAAGAGTTGGTAAGGATGTATGTATGTTTGTAACTCTATCAGGCAGGCAGGCGATTTGGAAAAAAGTTGGCACAAATACTGTAGATTACGATCTGCACTTAGCAATAAGATACTTTATATATCGAAAAATTCATAGTTCCCCGAGAATTTATGCGAGTGAAATCGCGGGCAAAAGTTGGTTTCCACACTAATTTAAAAAAATCCATTTTTATTTAAGTGTGTTCTATAAATATATGTCAGCCATACGTGACTCCGACACAACTATAGTAAAATAAATGCAACATCCATTCTCTGCAGACTCCAATGACAGAGTCAAGAGTCGGACAAAACTCAAAAGTTTTGAAGGTTTGTATGTTTGTTTGTCTGTTTGTTTGTTTGTTTCTCCTTCACGCAAAAACTGCTTAACCGATTATCATGAAATTTGGAACACACATAGAGAGTAACTGAGATTAATACATAGGATAGTTTTTATCCCGAAAAAATGTTCCTGTGGGATGCCATGGGATGATTTTCCACCGGATCGAAATTTATGCGGGTGAAACCGCGGGGCGCAGCTATTATTATATAAATTTCCTCGAGTCTATAGTCCATACGTAAGAGACATGACAGCAACCAACCCGTTTATGATAAAAATACCTACCTACCTGAAAAATGTAATTCTTGATTCGCATAATATAACAAATTTGAATTTAACAAACTTTAAATACTTTCAGGTCAAGTGGCGACATCCAGGAGCGATAGTTATATTTAATTACTAACGATGCCTACCTACTAATATAGATATGAATAAATGAATCTCCCATTATAAACTATTATATACTTGACACCATTTCAAAATAAATATATAACACGGTCACAAAAGGAAGATCAAGTTTATGATTTTTCTGTAAGTTACTGTGTTAATTAAGCTACATAGGAAAACAAGTTAATTGGAGATGAGAGAAGAGAATGTGTAAATAAAAATACTAGACATTTATTTTTAATTTAGAAATGATGATGAAATGATAAGATTTGACTTGTTTTTTATCCGTGATTGTCAGGTATTTTAAGTATTACGTAATTATACAATACAATCCTAGGTTGTTATTACCTATGACGACAAATTTCGCTGTTCTTCTTTCTATCTTCTCTAATTTTTTATTTTCTGATATCAAAAAGTTTATCAATGCTAGATCGCATATAACTCTAGTGTGTCAGTCTTTATTATCTTTAACATACTAAAAGCATCTTTATTTTATTGTATTCATCCAATAAGTAAGATTGCAAAAATAACTAAAACATACTGTACATTTTAGGTATATAAATAAAAAAAATATAGGCATAGATATATATTACTTGCATTTTTGTCTCCTAATATTGATTTTATGAAGGTCTGAAATAAAGTGTTTCCATACTTACCTGTCTAAAATCTTGACTATGTGTAATTTGTTGTATAATTCAATATAGTCACACGATTATATTGTTAGTAATGATACTCGTGTAGATCTATAATAAATTCTAATTAATTATGTTAGTCTAATAAATAATAATACTTTACTCATATAGTTCAATAAGATCTAGAATAATCAATTTGGATGTGATGAAAAGAAAGGTGCTCTCAATATTTTTTTCTAAAATCAAAATAACTAAATAAAAGACTTCCTACGTAGTAAGTGAATGTATAATGATACTGTATGTGTATTTATTGCATTTTATTAATAATTTGTAAATACGTAAATAATATTTCAATAAAGATATGTGTTTTATTTATTTTCACACCTATGAACTGCGTTAATGTTTTTAGTTTCATAGTAGTATTGCTCATTCACCTGCGATTAAGATTCGTCCCCAAATATTGCAGTACCCTTACCAAAACAGGATAGATGTACCTACCACTGGGTAAATCATCTAGGTTGTCGCAAGAGCAGTGAGTGTGAAAGCTATAATTTGGCTAATACGCAGGTTTCAAGGGTCGGGTGTTCAAAACCAAGGCGCGTCCTCAATGCTTGAACATATTATGTGATATGAATGTGTATTATGATAAGTTTAAACTTGTAAACAATTATTACAAATCCTTACAGTACGTAGTATGGGGTTATTGGTGAAACTAACGTTGTGGTGATGTTTTTAATATACGTGGGCAAACGAGCAGTCAGTGACAATTCCATTACTACTAACGCCCATTGACATCCGCACAGAGGCTATACAAGAGTAATTTAGTAAATTTACTTACATTATCAAAAGTTACCACTACATTGCTATTTTTTATAGTATAAGAGGGCCAACGAGCAGTCGGTGTCAATTCCATTGCTACTAACGCCCATTGACATCCCGCACAGAGGCTATACAAGAGTAATTTAGTAAATTTACTTACATTATCAAAAGTTACCACTGCATTGTTATTTTTTTATAGTATAAGAGGGCAAACGAGCAGTCGGTGTCAATTCCATTACTACTGACGCCCCTAGACATCCCGCACAACATATTATTAGTAGTTGCACTGCTCCTCTTTCTCCTCCCACTTCAATGAACCATTCTTCCTCCTCCCTCAATGGGTCACCGGCTTGTTACGAACAGCGCGAGACGCGATAGCACTGTTGTCACATTACGACGGTTTTGTGTGAGCGCGAAGTACAAGCACAGAGTTACTATTCTTATTCTATTATGTCCGTACGGCGCGGCGGGTCGCTGGTTAAGTTATTTAATAATATAATTATTATTAAATTAAACGTAAAATACGTCTCATTACGTCATTCTTATGTGGTGATGATTCTCGTGGCCAGTGTTCATATCTACTTAGGTTACTTTTAAATAACAAAGTAATAAAAAAATATCAAGTTATTAATAAAAAACTTTTCATAATTTATTATTATTTTGATTAATATACAATTATATAATAAATATACGTTGGCCTATCACGGGTTGGAGCCCCTGAAAATCAATTTATTTTGCTGCCACAGGGAGGCTCTTACTCAATAAATTAAATGGCTTTTGTTTTGCGGTTATGACCTTTTAACAAAAATAAAAGTGAAAAATAATATACTTACAAAAAAAATCAAGAAAATATATCCATAAAAAAAAATTATAACATAGTTTTTTTGTTTTCAATGAATGTTATTTTTGTAGAAACTCGCTGTAAAACATTCTATATTTTCTTATATATTATGCCCGTGCGAAGCCGGGATGGACTGCTAGTTACTAATATTTTTAAATATAATATTTTTCTCAGTCTACAAAAATAAGTAAAACAATACAACATTCAAGCATCGCAATAAGTATCTAATAATTCTTAAAATATGTTTTAATTATAATTAGAACATACTTGTGATGTAAGGGTGACAGCACACACCCCACTTTTAGCAGCGGCGATCGCTGATTTTGCGACTACATCGATGCTGCATCACGATTTAGCGACTCTCTGCGTTCAGTCGCGGTATCGCGCGATTTAGCGACGATGTAGGTAACATTTACGACAAAATCTCCACGTTCGGCGTTTTTAAGTGTGGGCTGGGGAGCGTCTGTTGCAGCGCCGGATCTAGGGGGGAGGGGGCAGTGGGGGCCCGCGAGTCAAGGGGGCCCCATGTGTCAAGAAAACTTATTGTCAGATAATAAAAGTAATAAAAAAATATACCCAATAAAGACAAATTATTGCAATAAATATTTATTATTTACAAAATGTACGAGAAATTGTGAGACAAAAAGGCATTCCATCTCAACCATTAAATGCATAAAAAATAATACTTATATCAGAACCTTACCATTGCTATTCAAATATTTTAAATTAAATTTATTTTATAGGTACTTTTTGAAGTCTATTTTTTAAATTAATCACTTGTTTAATGATTAATAAGTGGTTTGTTAAAAGTCCATTCGGCAGCGGCCAGAAATGCGTTTTGAGGACTTCAGGCCAGGGAATTTTGATCTGATAAAAGAACTTTAAAGTTGTCACAATCGCAGTTCACAATACAAAGTATAGGCGATTCTAGAATGTAACGACACTATATACCACAGCAATTATTATCGTTACGACAATAAGCTTTTTCACTTGCCAATTACACCCAAATGGATCTTCCGTTTGGGTGAATCTGGCAAAGTAAAAAAGCTTCTTAGATCCCTAAAAACCGAACAAAAGCCAATTCTACCAGCATCAGTATTCCCGCACACCTACAACGAATGACCCTTCTAGGCATGCGTGCTCCGTCGGCCAAGTCTACGCTTTCCACCAGGTGAGACAGTGGCCAAACGTAAGCCTATCCAGTATAAAAAAATGCAATACTTGAAGGACCCAGAAGCGAAGGCATTTTGTATTGTTATGTGATTGGCACAACCACGTTGTCACTTGTGATGAAAATATAAGCATTTTTTACGAAAGCAAGCGATTATCGTGTTGGCTCGACTCATGTTCTGATGCAAAACAATGTCCAAAGTGATTGGTGGTAGAGTGTTGTCGTTTGTACTGTTCATCACAAGTTATTACCAAACGACACTGCGAGGAACTGGACAACATGATGGCATCATATCATTCGTTAATCTCTGGCACCCTTATGTACCTCTATCTTAAAAGCTGCTGCTTTACGTCAACGCTTATTAACCTTACATAGCACAACAAACGTTCTGCTTCTTTCTTTTCGGACCTTGTTTTTTTTGTTGACGCAGGGGCATTTAGGTATGATACCTAGGAGCCCGGGTGGCCCCTAGGCCTATGTCTGACTCGACATTTGCTAGTGCAATATCGACTAAACCCCTGGGTGCCTTCGTTGGCTATAATTGGAGGGTCCCGAATCTACAAGCAATAGGGATCCCTCCAGCGGCAGGCTGGCCTCGGTGAAAAGGCCAGATTTCTACTCCTTGGAGCCTGTCCGGCTGCCATTGAATACTTTCTACTACGACATCGGAACCATGCAATGGGGTCAGGTTCCCACCCTGACCCCCGGCCCCAGTAACCAATGTCCAAATCAGACCCGCCATTCACTCCAATCCACGCCGCGCTCTGTTGATTAAGAGGGACGGGGGAGGACCCTCAGTCAAGCTGCTCTTAGTCTTGACTCTCCCACCAAGCCTGTCCGGTATAGCTAGCCCTGCCCTGCATACCCTGGGGGATCATAGTGCAGCAGAAACGAAGAGAAGTTCATTACCGCTTCATCTGATTGCTATGATTCTTCGTCGGGCAGCTTGGGGTCGAAAGGGGTACCGATCTCTCTCTCTCTCTCTCTCGGTTGAAAGACATGCACCCCGATATGAGAGAAGTTATAATAACTAATCAATCAAAGCCAAACGGACCGACAGCTCCCTCTCCTAGCGACTCTGAAATCGATGGTAGCTTGCGCGCGGTAACTAAAGGCCTTTGAATTGACGTGATCTTTTTCTCGAGTTTGTAACTTTTGAACTTCTTCAAAAAGGGCATCACAAAATTACCACTGCATTGGTGTATGTCAGTAATGGTGCATATTTTTAATTGACATTTAACACATAGATACTTTTATTAAGTCTATGATTTAACATTACTTTGATAAACAATAGCAACTTGTTGAATAAGTTGGTATATATTTACTTGCGGCAGTTTGTTAATAGCTACTGAATTTTAAAATTATTTCTTGAGATCACTTAATTTAAATCACATAATTGTAAATTACCGGAATGTAATAATGAAATACTTCGGCAATACGTGAAAACTTAAAAATACATGCATGGGCATTAAGAAACTGCTAATTTTTTTGGTAATCAAAGTACAATAATTTTACTATTCTTTTTATGATATTATATTATGAAGATCATTTTTATGCCTATAAAGGGGCCCCTTTTTTACTCCCAATCCCCGGCCCCGCCAGAGCTTAATCCGGCGCTGGTTCGTTGCATTCAGCTTCTAAAAAGCGTCTAAATCGCCGACCACCGCGCCGTTGCTAGAATTAGTAATGTGCGGTGGCTCTAACTAGAAAATTAGTTAATATAATTATTTAATAACATATGGCTGCAAACGAACAGTCTGAGCCTTTTGATGACAACCCATGCCCATGGACATGATTCTTACGCAGATGCTTCGCCTTCCTTCTTCCTTACTCCTCCCAAAGCCACCGTTTACTCACACGTATACGTGCGTCGTGTGTGTGTGTGTAAATGTCCCTTCACGGCGGTGTCTTGTGAGTGAAAGGTATCCCGGGCTTGTCCAACTCAGCTACAATGTACTGAACTGCTACTTACTAAAATTAAAGAGTACTATGGTATTATGCGACACGCTTCCATGATCAGAAAGAGAAAATATGGACGGGGAAAAGTAAACAATAAAAAGCAACACTTCAGGTGGGTTCGTTTATTTTGTATTAATAAAAAAAACAAACCATATTATTATCTCTATCATAGATATCAGAAGTAAATAGATGGGCAATCGAACACAATTTGTGTATGTGCACTCATTAAGATCCAAATGGTTTGTGGATATGGCGATGATGGCAATTTATAATTTATCTATACATATAATAAATCTGTAGAAGGGTCAATTCTGTACATTGAAATTATTAAAAAATAAATAGCAGGGGGTGTTACTGGATCGATACCAAACCCAAATATGCGATTAAAAAATTTTTTGTCTGTCTGTCTGTCTGTATGTTCAGGCATCACGTGAAAACTAACGGTTCGATTTCGATGAAACTTGATATAATTATACCTTATTATCCTGGGCATAAAATGGGATACTTTTTATCCTGGAAAAATACGTAGAAAAGAAATAAATCCATCAACGCGAAGACCGACATCCGCGCGGACGGAGTCGCGGGTGGAAGCTAGTCTATTAATAAAAATATTGAAAATAAAATTTATATCGCAAAAAAGAAATAAATTATAAAATATTAATAACTAAATGACAAAGTTTCATTAGATAGTTTTAAAATTTAATGAATATTTATTTCTGTTGCACATGCCCTTCATGAGTTGCATTATTTCTGACTTGATTCCGCCCCGTTCTCACGCAGTGGACAGATCGCCCTGGTGGAGCGCTCTCATTCCACCTTACAGAGATATTGACTGGTCACGGCTGTTTTGGCCGTTATCTGTGTGAAGTGGTTCGAATCGAGGCAACGCCGTCATGCCATCTCTGCGGTGTGGCCCAGGATACTGCTCTTCATACTCTGGCTGAATGTCCTGCCTGGGCACAAGAACGGGCAACTTTAATAGATGTGATAGGAGCTGACCTGTCGCTGACAGCAGTAATTAGGGCTATGCTGGGAAGCGAGGAGGCATGGAATGCAGTAGATTGCTTTGCGACAAGCTCTATGAGTAGTAAAGGAGAGGCGGAGAGGCTGAGAGATGCAGAACGACTGAGAGCCACTGATATTCAGCCCTCCTCGAGAGGTCCAAGGCGTAGGCGCGTAATGCAATCCCTGCCGCCTTAGGAAAGGTCATAAGGCGACGGCTTGGGGAAGTCGTCGCCTGCTCAAAAAGACCCGAGTTGCCGGTGTGCTGTGTGTTCCAGCACACCTCAACGTAGCTTAGGGAGCACAATCTCCCGTGATGAGCCCTGGAGGGCACCCGCTGGTGGAGTCGCGGTTGTATGTCACCGCTTTCCCGTGTCTCCTCCATTGGCGGATAAGCAGGAACACCGCTGGGGTTTAGTGGGTAGGGGGAGTATCTCTTTGACTCCCGAGTCCCACATACCCCCTAGGTCCTCCCTGACCTGGGGGCATGCCTAAATGCGTTCCCCAGCGTAAACAAAAAAAAAATTCTGACTTGATAATTTTTATAAAAACATAATTTGCAAAGAAAACAATTTAGACTTTTTTGACATTTCGAATTTCGATTTTTTTTACAAATAATATGGCTTTACAAATACAAATACAATTTAGTATTTGAATAAAACAAATTCTACAAATGAATACCTATGAAATTAAAAGAAAATACTATATCAATACATTTTACTATATTCAGAAAGTAAAGTATTCGTCATTGATATTGTTTTATAATGCCTAATACAATCTCATCAATTAATTATTATCAATTCTCGCGCCAGTTTCAAGTCGATACTTTAAACTGGCGCGAGAATTGACGACCATGACGACCAGGCTGGCGCAGTGGTACAGGGCTCGGATTAGCGGAGCATGTTGCGCCAATAGTCGCGGGTTCGAATCCCGCCTTGGTCATGGATGTTTATATATGTATTATATGTATTTCTACAATAAAAATCTTAAATATATAAAATTTCTTAAATTTATAAAACATATTAAATATATTCCGTTGTCTAGTACCCGTAACACAAGTCCTTAGGGTACTTAGCACGGGGCTAGGCTAACGTGGTGTGTAAAAGTCCACAGATAAAAAAAAAAATGCGTTTGAACCGATATTACGCGTATTTTACAAAACATTATTATCTCGCCTATGCAATGAAAACGAGTTGCGGCTTTTTTGTGACGTTACTACTTTCATTGCGTGTTCAGAATGGACTTGACACAATAAGAGCAATACTTAACAGGCAATGTATCATGTTTAAAACGTTTTTCTATTTACAATTTAAGGTGACATTTTTGGTCTAATATTTTTAGTTTTTAATTGAAAATACATTGTATGTAATTTTTCTTAGTATTTACCGATGGTATGTGATGCCACAATTCTTATAGTTCTTTAATTTACTTCTATTTTAGCACACAACCACTGAACAGCTACACATTTTGGAAAAATATGGAGATGTCACATAAACGCTTGTCAATTATATTAATAGATAGAACCGCTGAGAACGAATTTGAACGATGCTGTCCTATTGACTTTAAATTACCATCCCTGCCGTGGCGTTATATCCGCTCTATTCTTTCTTTATAATATCTCTATGAAACAAACCGTAGGTTTAGAAGATTCTCAGCAACCCTGCCTCGTAAAGGTCGTACGCCACATTCAGCTGCACAGCGCGCACCATGTCGAAGTCGACAGCTTTCCCAGCTGCCGCTCGGTATCTATATGAAAATTGGATTATTTTGTATTATATATATTATTCAAACTAACAGTCGGGACCATTTTCATGACTACCGATGTTTTTCGAGAACTAGATGCGGTACCCTCATTTCTCCACCACCTCCTACGGACCACCGTGTACTTAGGAACCACACGAAAACCTACAACATAGCATTACTCTAACGGCGGTGTTGTGTAAACTAGAGGTACCCTACCAGTCGTGCTGCTCCATTTGGGGCCATCCATAAAGTACGTCACACGT
>LUGF01046803.1:28817-46986 GCA_001625245.1 Calycopis cecrops | reverse complement strand
CGCCTCGACGTTTCCCATAAACTACGAGGCTAGTTCGCTAGCCAGCCTCGGCTGAACCTGTCGCCCGAATGTGGCTGGCGCCCGGTGGTGACGCGGCTATTAAGTCAGAACTTGTTTCTTTTTTTTAAATAACACCTTTAACAAAAGTAGCAAATCATAACAATATCTATATTATATTTTATTGTTTGTCTCGCTCACATAAGCGAGCGATGGAATTCATCTGAATAACCCTTAGATTTCAGGAATAACCCAAGCAGATGGTAGTCTAATTTTTAGGGTCAACTAGTATTTATGTACCTACAAGTTTTATGAATTTTAAAACTAAAAATGTAAGTTTAATGACTTCTTGAAAACTAGTTTTTACGTGGTTGCATTATTTCACAGGAAGTTTAAAAACACCATTATTAATAGGAAACACAAAAGTAATAAAGACAATCTAATCCTCAAAAAGCGGACTGACGTGGTTGTGAAAAACTGGGATTTGTATTTTGTTTTACAAAAAATAGCCTAGACCGTGAACGGTTTGGGGATCCCAACTCTTACCCTTTCACGGTTAGTTTTATACATTAATTCTGAGAAACCCTGTTTATAAATTATAATAATACTTTGAACCTGTAGGTACCTATTATATTTTATTAATGATGACATAGAGAATAGATATTTTTATAATTCTTTAACTAGCAACACTACCTGTAGCATTCATTCACAAATCAATCATAGCAAGCCGACAGCAACAGACAAATAGGTGCGGCAATTAATTCTTTAATAATTTTTAGTAGAAAGCAATTTAAAAATTATAAGTTAAATCTGTGAATATTTAATAACATTCTACAAGGTACTTCTTTAATATGATTAAAATTAGTAGTAGCCTTTCAAATCATCGTACTTTCAAACGTGTTTTGTTTTAGACCACGCCTTGAAAGCAACTATTACAATTTTTGTTTGAAAACCGATCGATAACCAATTCATACATAGTTAATCGATATAAATGTCTTAAAAATCACTGACTTAAATTATTTTTTCGGCAGGTTCCTTTAACAATGTCTACTTACGAAAATGTTCCTTACGAAAATGGTCCATACCAAAATGGTCCATACGAAAATGGTCCAAACGAAAATGATCCATTCGAAAAAAACCCTTACTTTGAAGGGAATTATACGTATGAACCCATTTATCCATTTGTGTCTAGAGTCGGTGATTTTACTCCGTTCTATATTATAATTGCAATTTGTTCTGTTTTATTGGGGTTAATAATAATCCTAAATATTATTTGTTGTTGTTCAAGATTCTCTGACTACTGGCTGGATAGACACACAGGTTTGTATTTTATTTATTTTATTGTGGACTGAAAATTTGTAACTATTAATTCTCCTTCACACCTCTTTGATAATGTCTTAATACCCTCTCAACATAACTTGAGGCTTGGGCCGATGATGCAATAGCCAGTTAACCGTGTGTAAATAAATGTTTAAAAATAATATGTGAGTTTCTAGAGTTTAAAATTATGAATATGTAGTGCTTTTTTATTTTATATTTTAAGTACCACATTCTTTCAGTCGATTTCCAGAGTCTCAAGTTGCGAGGGTAGTAATTAGTATTTCTAAATCAAAGAATATACTAGTACGAGCTTCAAAGCAGGAGTCAGACAAAGAAAATTTGTTGAAATTGTATCAGTTGTATTTTACTCTAATAATTACCATTTAAATGCAATTTTGGTCCTAGAATGGACAGTTTGAGAAATGTGATAGATGTACATATTTTCTTTGTATTATTATAAATCTGTTAGATGTAGATCAAACAGATTTGTTAGATCTACATCTAACAGATTTTTAATTATATGTCTACTCTTATGCACATACCTACCTCAACCCTCTCTCTCCCAGAACCAGGTGTATGATTACATGAGGCTTTCTTTAGTAATTAGGAAATGGAATTAATTGAACAATTTTATACATTTAAGATTTAATTTAATATTTTTTTGTTTATACCTTCTTACAACCTATATTCAACATTTTAAAGTTGTAATTATAATAATTATGTTCATTAATAGACAATCAAAACGAAATTTGTATAAATGAAAAGCATAACAAACAATCAACCATATGCTAATTGTAAAACACTGCTATGCTGCAATTTTGCCATTATATATAAATTAATTAAACATGAAGTTACAGTTGTGCCCAAGTGAACATGCTGTTGGGGTCATAAACGGAGTTGTCAGCAAAGATGAGACTTAATCGATATTAAATAAAGTGTGTTACAAAGTTGTAACTATATTTAAACATTTACAATAGTACAAATTTTCTGATATTAAACTGACATCCAATCATAACACATTATCTTTAAATTTGCAAAGATTGCACTACAAACTGGTAGTAAAAAGGGCAGTCTTGGTCTAATGATTTATGGCCCCATTAGCTCATTCACTTGGATGCAGGTGTTAGCAGTACTGCTATGCAAGGAGAACTATTAAAATATTACTTCAATTTTCTTCAAGAAGCATTTAAGACTTACACATTTTATGCCTTGCTGCCTATTGATGGAGATGTAGCAAATTGTTAAACAATTATTTTTTTTTAAAGGAAATCGTTGGCTTGTGTCCATATGGCTGACCACACCACATAAGCAGCCACCTTTAGACTTGTCAGAACTAGAAAGTCAAGCTACACACGTGAAATACATTCATCCTTACCGCAGTGAAAAATACCAAGAAGTGAGGCTTACTGAGGCACCACCATCAATTTCTCGCCAACATCTTACAGCTTCACAAGAATTCCTGGAATTGTCCAAGAGAGAAAGTGACATATAAAATGGCTATTCATCTGATATACCCAGCCATAGCTATCCTTGCTTTATTTGTTTTAATTGTGATCAAGTGTGTTTTGTCCTATGGGGCACAATTGTGTAAACTCCGGCACAATACATTTTCTGATCAAGGGTATTGGAATCAAGATGAACCCTATGAGCAAAAAGTGTCATATGCTTAAGCAGTAGTATGAAAATTTCCAACTTCATTTATTTTTACATTCCATCCTTATTTCACTCTTAAACTTATCTTTTAGTAGTTTAATTTATATTGCATAAACATATAATAAATAATAATATTTCAATATTGCATTCATACCAGCACCAGAATGCTGTTTTTTCTAATTTAAATTATGTTGAGTTCTGATTGTATCGTGGTTGATTTATAATACAGTTCCGTCCTTATTTGACTGTTTAGAGCTAGCCATTAAGTTTTGATTTATGCAGTATTAAATATGCAGGAAATATAATTTAATATTGCATACACCTGCAATGCTCTTTTTTCTATTTAGAAGTATGTTATAAGAATCTCTTGCGAAGTTTTGGTATCTTATTTTTTTACATACCCTATATTAAGACTAGTTTATTTATATGGTTATTTGTATGGTTTGTTTATAATTCAATTCCGTCCTTATTTCACAATTTTTGATGTTAGCTTTAATTTATATAGAATAAATATATATATATAATTTAATAATGCATTCCAACAATGGTTTGCAATTTTTTTTCTATTTTGAATTGTTTTAAGTATCTCTTCTAGGATTTATATACATATATATAAATTTACATACCTTGCAGATCATATACTATGTCTATATCTTTTAATCATATATATGATATAAAGGTTACCCCTACTATTAAATGTTATATCATTATATAGGTATCTTTAAATTCTACAACTTTACTAGTTCTGTAGAACTTTCTAATGTTTATAGTGATAAGTATTAATGCTATTGCTGATGCAGCAACATTCTTAAAGTGTTAAGGTAACTGACAGTATTTTCTCAGAGATGACTCACAACTTGCACACTTTGGAATTAGTACTGATTTGCACAAACAACGTAATAATATATGTAAAAGTATTATTAATTTGAAATAAATTACAGAGTAATTTCTGAAGATGTCCTCTATAATTTTTGTACTTTTTTAATTTGATACTGTTTGTATTTGTTGTTTCAATCAAAGAAAAATTGTTTAATAGGAAGATTTTTATGTTGTACTTCTTTTTCTGAGTTTCTATTAATAGTAAACATAGGTATGATTCATTTAATTTCCGATTCATTAAGAGCATCTACTCTTTATGTATGTGATTGGAAAAGTACTGATAAATAAAATAACCGTCTAATTAAAACACTTGTTTTATTTTATTAAATTAGACCAATCCATAAACAATTTATAAAAAATTATGTAATGGGCTTTTATAATATTTGTATAAAGTACACAGACAATTTTACTTTTTTTTTTCGAAAATGACCTGATATGGAGAGCCTTTTTTTACTTAAATTAAATTTATTGCTGTATGTTAACTAGTATTTGTACTCCTTTGGTATTGCTCAAATTCTTCAAAAGAAAAGTTTGCGGATTGAACATAAATCAGATGTATTATGTTTATTTGCGCCTGAAGAATTAAGACAAAACTATAGTCTCATTTTCCTGGTTACATTATACATAGAAACTAATCCAAAACTGAACGCAACTCCCAAAGTGTGGGTAAAATATTAGTTTGGACTCGATGTGTGTTCTTAAATGTTGCCGGTTCAAGTAGAATCTCCACACAAAGAGTAGGTAAGCAGAATTGGAGCAAGAGCGGTCAGTTTCATAGCTAACAGGTTAAATACATTCAATTTTGTGGATGGTTCATATTATAAGTGGTTTTCATCATTATTTATCTCAGCACAAGCATACTGACAGTGCAGCACAAATGCAAGCCAGCTACTATGACAACTAAGAACACCCACACTTAAAACTAGTATAGCAATAAACTTTTAACAAACTAAAGAAAGCAAACCAAGACATCAGTGATTAACTTTCTTTTTTTTTTTCTTTATACAAACATTAAAATTTAAGAATTTCAAAGTTGCATATGAGAATTGTTCGGTACTGATTAATATAACTATACATTTAGTGTAATAACACCAATTGAATATGAAAAGAATACATCTATGAATGAATAAAAACATGAAATATATTTATAAAATACATTTTTTTTATTAAATTACTATTTATAAGATCTAATTCATACTATTACTAAAGCATTCTAATCTGTGCAGAGGCATTAAGTGAAACAAGTATTTACAATACAAAATGAACTACAATACGATATATAGAATTTCTCATACCTTATAATTCTAAATTCATTAACATAGAGTTGTTTGTATTAATAGCGTGTATGTATATTGCATTTTCTCAAGATAATTTATTTATAAGTGAACTTGTCTGTTGGTTTGTCCTAAAATTATATTGCGTCAACATCGCTTACGAGTTCTTAATGATGGAAGTATTACTGTAAAAAATCAGTCAGTCTATCTTATTATTACATATATGTCGCTATCCGACTGCAAAAATATCCTGAAATCTATCTATGATTTTCTAATTTCACTGTTACACTATCATTAATTTCACAAAGTTTTTTGTGGCCCCTTGACGAAAATATAGTCGTAGCTGATAACTTGGCCTGTGAAATGAGAACTAAGAATCAAGCCACCGCAGAACACTGGTACGAAAAGGTGCGACTAAGAATTAGGAAAATTAACAGTTAATACTGGTGTCCAATTAAAATTATTAAAGGGATAACAAATTATATTATAAATTATAAACTCGCAAGAGAATCGATAATTTAAAATTGATACAAACACATCTTCACGCCCTAATATGGTAGGTAGAGGCGAATGCCACGGTATCACGATCATATTTGTTTTGTTTCCTGTTGTTGTTTTGTTGTCTTTGTGTTGTTTTATTGTGTTTGTGTTGTTTTGTTGTGTTTGTGTTGTTTGGTTGTGTTGTGTTGTTTTGTTGTGTTTGTGTTGTTTTGTATACATAATTAAAATTAATAAATGCAATGAATACTGCTAAGTTATGAAAGTATCGAGGATATTATATCAATAGGAACACTTTGGGACCAGGGTAGACACTTAGTCGCAAGAAATACTTCAAACCGAGGGTAGGTATAGAAAGGAGGCAGGCGACAAGCCAGCAGTTACGAGCCTCTTGACACATAAAAATATGTGATGTCCTACACAAGCGCCGGACTCATAAACAGCACTAACACGACGCTATAGCAGTCACTTCACGCCGGAGCAATGTAGGCGAGAGTTACCACCATGGACTTGCCAGTTACATATCTCTATGGCGGGGCCTTACAAATATAGAGCTACCTTTCTAAGAAATTCTATAAAAAACTACAGTGGTTCATCTACATTTTAATGTCATCCAACATTATCATCGTGTAACGTTGACAAAAAAAAACAATCGCTTTCAATAATATTAAGGACCATAATTTAGAATTACAGACAGAACACGACATATATGTACATCAATAAAAATTTTCAGTATATAAAATATTGTAGTCCAAAAATGAACCCAACATACATTATTTTTATGTCGACTAATCGTATACTCCCGAGGTAACTTGTAAAAACAACCTTAGGGCGGCAGCACACACGGGACCTACAGACGCGGCGACCGGCGTCTTACAAGTTTTTTAGACGCTGAATGCAGCGACTAGAAGCGGGGGGTGCTCCACACTTCAAGACGCCAAGCTCAGCGACTTGGACACTAAATTATGTCAAATAACGTTTACATGCAGTCGCAACTGTCGCACGACTCTCCACCGGTCGCAGAGAGTCGCAAGTCGCCGCGTCTAAGTCGCGTGTGTGCTGTGGCTCTTAAAGGCTAATTACATATCCATTTTATTGATAACATGTTTATTGCTTAGGTATGGGATAGGCAGCCAAAGATACCTGACGGTTCGTCTGGTGTTTCACGTTTCTTTCTCCTAAATCGGTAATTGTTTTAAGTTTTTCGTTGCGTTCGAGTGAGACACCGAATGAAAATCGAACCGAGAAACAAACCACCCAATATCACCTCACCTCATAAAGGAGGTAAAGGTTCATGTACTCGTAACTTTCGCTTCTTTTATCCTCTACAACCGTTAACTAGTTTTACTTTAAAATGGATAATGTAATTTGCCTGTTAATATTGAAATATGATAACTATATTTTAATTAATTTCTATTGTAAAAATATAAACATTTGCAACTAGACGTTGAAAGAACACTGGAAGTTGGAAGAACGATCGAAAAGAATTTTTATGTACATTGCAAAATACAACCTAAATACTATGCGCGGTTATCTATATTTAGAATTTCGTCACGTTATATCTATAGAGGTATTATAAATAGAATACCAAAGTTGTAGGTATCATAGAGAACGAATTAATCGTAAAAACGTTGGAAGATTTGCGTTTTCATTTAAACAAAGCGTGTGACAAATAAAATGAAATAATAATATGAAAAAACAGGTATTTTTCCGTTATAGTAAATGCCAAAAATAGCTTAAACTGTTCCAGAATTAAACTGCTGAAATCTTAGAATTTCAAAATTCACTAGATAATTTTAGCGTCATAATTTTTAGCGCATTTCAATTAAACTAATTACGTATTGGAGGCTGTTTTGTAACAGAAACTTCGTAAAACTAAATCTTTTCCGCGACTTTTGGCGTTAACTATACATATGTATGTCTCTTACTTTTTACAGACATAAAAGTGAAACAGACAGAGACAGATAAGTTACCGCGATCTTATTTCTCTTTCTACCTGTGAGCATCTGGAAGCCTAGCTCCGTAGCTCTTTAATTTATAATACCTCTAAGGCTATATATACTTCGCAAGGTTATGCGACGCGAAACAAATCCAAATTAAGGCAATATTATCTACCTGCTTACAATTTAATGTAACATTTGCCTGATTAGCAGGCGATGTAATTACGTGTTTTGTTTTTAGTTATATATAGTTTATCTATTTATAAGAGTCAAGATGGCTTTATGCCCTCTAGTATTTAGTTGTCAAGGTTGTATGTTAATAGATTTCGATTATATCAAGAAAAATCAGTTCTGTTTTAAAAGTAAACTTGTTAAATCTGTTGGCTGTCAAGTACTACTACTAAATACAATATAAAGCAATATTGGCTAGATCTACTACGTATGAACTTTATCTATATTTAGTGTAATGATTAAGAAATTGCTCTCCAATGGATTCCATTGGAAAGTTATTATACTATTGTTTATGTATGATACAAATCGCTGCTAATAAAATTTATTAATAACTATCTGTAAACGGATAAATATTCACTATTACAAAATACTAGAACAGTTACATTTTTCTAGAAGTTCTACTATGGTTTGTGATGGATAAAAATTAGTAATTAATTACATAAACCAGTTTTCTTATTACTAGTTCGTTCATTGCAATATATGGTCTATTAACGTGGAATATATACTCAGTATTACATATTAGGGAACACAGATTATTCTTGTTCGAAACTATTATATTACGACTTATCCAAACTAAATTAAACAAGGTAACAAACATTACTTAATGATTGTTCTATGCAGTAAATCTCTAGAGTTCTCTGTAAGCCTTAGGGCAGGCCTTGTCCGCAGTGTGTCCGCACATTGCGTGCGGCGGCGCCGTAAATTGCGAGCGTGCATGCTCCACGCGCCCGCTTAACGCAGCAAACGCCCTTATAGTCACACGTAATATTAATATGCATCTAGTCAGACACATCAAACAATAAAGTTAGTTACAAGTAAACAAGGCCATTACTATATAAGTCACCTAAAATATTACTTAGTAGCCAATTATAAATCGTACATCTATTATTTACACACCAAATATCTTAATGCAATTTCATTATGAATAAGTAAAAAAATATGTGCTCTTACAGTGTTTTTTTACTATACTCTCGTACGCGTCTCCGCTCGCATAAACCAAACAGATTCTAGTTCTTAACGTATATGTAATAAATGGTATTCTTACACCCCAATGTCAAACACAGTTGTAAAACTACATTGAGAATACATGGCTAGTAATATTATTAATCAAATGTCTCTAGAAACTTCTGAAAATTCACAGCAACGGTTATAAAAAAACGCGTGTAACATGTAATAAGCCCTGGGCAATGTGATATGCTTGTCTGTCTGTGTGTCTCAAGGCGTCTCTTATACTCAAATTTACATTAGTATTGGGGTATAAATCCATTCACTCCTCATATGTTAAGCACAAGAATGTATAAAATTTAGTTTTCAAACGCCCCAAAACGAACAAAAATATAAAAAAATAATATACCTACAAACAAACATCTTGAAGTTATCTTACAAACATTAATAGACAATTCCAATACTACGAAACCTAAAATAAAGACTACAGAATTTCAGCATGCGTGGACACAAGACTCGCCCGGTGGGGACCAGCGTCTAAAATAATCTAGAAAGATTTAAGTTTTTCATCTATGATAAGTATATAATAAAGAGAGAAAAATTTAAACTGTCAAATTGTTTGAATATTCCAGTAATTATGTTTTTGAACTTTTTTTTTTAAATTATTTTTAAGCATTGTATCCACGCCATGCTATAGAGAAATTCATAAATTATTACGTACATTCACCTCCATACAAGGGACAATAAAATCATATATCAATCAATACACCAAAGTTGAAAAAAAACCTATTGGCAAAAAAGACTTTGAAAACAGTCATAAGAAAACAATCAAACAAAGCGAAATCCGAAACTATTGCTGCATTTTTTTTACTATCACAGAAAACAGTATACAAAAAAACAAACAAAACCATCATCTCTGACATAATTTCATTATGCGCAATAACTAAACCAAAATCGAGGCATAACAATTTTTCTTTTACAAAATTTTAAAACTACGCACTTGGTAACGAAAAAATATCACTACAACTTCAAGTCCATATAACATGTTAGTATAATAAATGCTCGTTTCTGATATATTATAAGTCGATTATATTCTAAGAGGTAGGACAGGTCGCGGCTTGCGGATTAGGCGGACCACAAACTAAAGGCGACGCACACTACGGTTGTAGACGCACTCCACAGCGTCTCGGGGAGAAACAATATTTGGAATGCTCGTTCCACGATTCATATTACACACTTTACTCATATTCAATACTTATATTATAATCTGTCTTTAATCCGACACTTAAATTATTGCTTTCCGTTATAAAAAAAGGCATTGGCACTGTAAACAAATGTCAAACGTCAATCTATATATTTTTTATGTTCTAATTCTTGTTTTGTCTTCCAATGACCCCACTGGGTACAAATAGCCAATTCATATACGCTATAGCGATAAAGCCGCCTAAAAAGGCACAGTTTTATTTACTTCTATGACGACACAAATGAATATTAATAATATGATTTGTCATTATATAATAAAATTTTCTCCGTAAAATTCACGCCTAATGAAAATTGAGACATTTACGAAAATTTTCCACCAGTTGGCGCCACATTGGTCTAATGTCAATTTAATTCCGAATGCGCGTTGGCTACTCAAAATTTAGTTTTTGTGTTCCAAGCATTGCTTTGTATGATTAACACTAATAGCTAAAATTGCTAATGCAGAAAAAATAATGTGATACAAAAGTATAGTAATATACTTTTATAGTTATCTTGTTATAAGCTTAGCTCCTAATGCACTGTCCATCCAGGTAAAGAGAATCAACAAATTTAATACACGTTTGACATATACCTACAATTCCACTGAGGTATACTTAATATAGACAATAGTTGTACAACAAAGAATGTGTATGTAGCTAAAAGCTAAAATAACTTACAGCTACCTTTTTATTTACATATTATAGAACTATGGTGTACATAAATAAATATATTAGCGTGAATCTATGCGTTCAAAACAGTTGTATACATTCAACTCATTTCGAAAAATATTTTATTCTAATAACACTAATGAATTCATCCATTTAAGCAAAGGGTCCATTCTTATTTAAACCGTAGTGTGCCTATGATCTTAAATATCCGTTTTCACCATATATGTATATATTTACCATACTAGAACTGAATGAAATATACATAACTCATATTCTAAATTTAACATTATATAATTCTATTATATATAGATGAAAAAGCTATTTAAAAAGGTATATATTCCAGCGGTAAAGTACATCTAGCTAAAGAGGTAGTGAGGGCAGTGATATTCGGCTAAGGTGCGGTTGCGGAGTAGAAATAATTTCGAACTTCATTTACCTGCTTTGGCTGGCTCTTTCGCTCCTACGTAAATTTTGTATTTTGCATCCTGCTCGCACTTATAATTTTGTGCGAGGCAAACGCATCTTTGATTTATACAATAAAGCCAAGAAGTTAGAAAGTCTGTACACGAAAAATTGCTTGGTGTACTTAGAACCAATGGCGCATTCAGGCTTCTTGCCGCCCTAGGCCCGGTCTGATACGGCGCCCTTTTTAGCCGACAACAACGAAGCAGGCAGGCAAAAAGGAGGGTTATGATTTTTGACCGGACTTAAATTTTATCGTCCTGAAAATTTTGGCGTCCCCCCGATCGTGGCGCCCTAGGCCCGGGCCTCACGGGCCTATGCGTAAATCCGGCACTGCAGTCAGAACCAATAACAGAACACGTTCCAAGAGACATCAGGACATTTGTCAAAAAAATATAAACAAATGATTGATTCCCTTGGGATAAATTTTACGTTAGTAAAACCTCAGAGCACGTCTAGTTGTATATTTACGTGGGAGCGAGAGGGACAGGTAACAGTCAACGTACGAAATTCTTTTTGCTCGGTAAGCGGAGTATAGAGTCGGTCTCTGTCGCCTACCGGAGGACGAACCGTATCCATATCCACTAGGAGCTGATAAAAGTTACTTTACTTGATTAGAAGAGCTCTCTTCAGTTCTTCGTGCATTTTTACCGCTCATGTGTTTAGTAAATAGTTGCTAAAACAAAACTTATCCTTTATTGAATCCGTTTAAATAGAATACGCTACAATGAATATGTTCTGCTGAGATCATACACAAAAAGGCAACATCGGCGCATCCTAACTCGAATCTCGAAATTGAAAAATCGATCGATCGATTGCTCGTTAGGGGTCATCCTTAGGGTGTAAAACGTTTTACTCTTACCAAAATAAAAAAATAATATACTTTTTTACGTATTAAATATAAACTACAAAAAAGAATACCTTATACGGCCAAATCTTCGCCAAATTTATAAATAAATATACAGGTTGTTCCGAAAGTCACCGTCAAGTGGAAGCTTAGACAAAAGCCCAGGTTATACTTGCTCGAATGAAATATAAAAAGAACCATATCACCTTTATAGAAAAAGTAGCAAAGTAGCAACTTTGAAATTTTACTTGTCTTAGGTTGTGCATATTTTCAGTATCTTTAGTCTTTCACCTGGTTTCAGCTTTACGTTGAAATTCGAATCTCCTGTATATAGGACAATTTATATTAATTAAATTAATATTCATTATAAATATGTATTAAAACATAATCATATATAAATAAATTAAAGTTAGTAATAAAATATGGTAAATTTAATGTACAGTGAAACAGATTTCTAAATCTCGAACAGTCATCATCAACAATACAAAAATTACCGTGGTGAGGTGGAGCAATGATTCCACATATCTTACAAAAATAGTAAATATAGTAAATACTTTCAATTTGATCATAAAATGTATGTTTACTTATAAATATATAAAAGAGACAACTGACTGACTTATATATAAACGCACAGCCGAAACTATTTTACCTAGAAACTTCGAATTGGGTACAGGTGTTTTTTTGTGATTTAAGTGAAAATTTTCTGTGGTCGTCATATGACAAGGGTGGCATTGCGGGGCACAGCTAGTTAAACAGAATAAAATTTCTGTTTTGACATGTTTGCCTTGTTTTGAGTTGCGACCTTCTTGCTTCTTATTAAATTGATATAAAATCCCCTAGACGGTAGTAACTACGATAGTTTCGATGTGCAAATATTAATGGTGTTTTATTTTTACTTTTTTAATGACTAGATAAATACTATAATAGAATATTGCTCGTTAGTCTGGCAAACTTTTTTTTTTTTTCATTTTTATTACGTATAACATTTTGCCATTAAATATTATATAATAAAGTAATCATTGTTCCACCTATTCATTAGAAATTGTACACATAACATCAAACATCACATCTATCACTATATTATAAATATAATTTCTGATATTAATAGCACGAGTCGACTATGAATAATATTTCGTAGCAACGAAAACCCGCCTATAAAAAACATCTTTTAAAGTCCTATTGTGGTATGTACGCTCAAACCACGCTTGTAGCAGATATTTGTATCTTTGTCAAATAATATCTTAAATCTTATAGGTATCTTTCATTCCTTTACAGACACTTTTTTGTGTAAATATACGCACGTTAAGTTGCGAAATATAATTTCGATGCGCCACCTCTACAGTATTTATAATTTTCATCAATAACTTATAACGCACATGTTATGCCAAAACTCCATGAAACGAAAAGGCGTCACGGCGGAGGTCATCTTGTTGTTTTACTTCCAGCGTGCGGATTGCGTTGTGTTATTAATATCAGAAGGATGCATTACGGGAGGTATTCATTCAGCTGTTGGTAACGACCGTCGGAGAGTGTTACATCTTGATGTGGTCATCAGTACCGATGTTGGCGAGCGTCTTCTTTATTCTCAACGCAGTCAGCCTGGCCGCGGGGTTGTTGTACCAACACTCCTTCATCACCTTAGTTATTGCTGACAGTATCTGTAAAACCAAACATCTAGATGAACGTGAAGATATTGGAGGAGATCGAATGACAAACATATTTTTATCTCACCTACTCCGAAAGTTCCCAGTTACGTCACTATACAGCGGGAGACAAAATAGACTAAACAAATTTCAGCGTAGCCAGAATCAACGTAGAAGGAAAGTAGTGGATCTCTTCCTTGATTTTCGCGCATAGGATTCGGGTGGAAAACACACAATATAGGTACTCAGTACCTGCCTCTCTTGAGCCGCATTGTAATTTTGTCACCCAAAGAAAGTTTTAAAAAATCTGATTATGTGATACACATTGAATTTTACCAACACTAGATACTAAGTATCATTCATACATGGGAGGCACTTAGGGGTCATACAAGCATGACATAAGTATATTAGTATTTTTAATCCCTTTGTCACATAAAGACAAAGAAATCTATTTATATTAAACTCAAACGTGACATAGCCATCTATCAACGCACAGCCCAAACCACTGGACGGATCAAGCTGAAATTTGGCATCCAGGTAGATGTTACGACGTAGGCATCCGCTAAGAAAGGATTTTTAGAAATTCAACCCCTAAGGGGGTGAAATAGGGTATCATATAAAGTTACTGGTCCAGCAAAATCTTATTTCTAATATTTAAAGTATAAAAAAATGATGCCATTGACACGATGGAAGAAGAAGTGAAAGAAATACTACCATCTATCCCTATAACCACTGGCATTTAGTTAGTAGCTCTATTAGTGAATATATCCATAAACTACTAAGTTGGCTCTCTTATATCTCTACATCCTTTAATATGTTCGTTCAATTATCTTAAACTTTCTAACTTTCCTTTCAATTTTTTTATTAGTTCTTTCTCATTCCCGTTCTACTCACAACATCCAAAACATTAAAACATGTATTTAATTTTTATACTATATCCTATATTATATAAACGTAAAAGATGTTGTCAGATACCTCAGCCAGATAAGCTAATGAATTTTTAGTTTTAGTTTTACAAAAGTAGTGTAAAAAAGTAGCTAACATGAAGGAGTAACTAAAGCTACATCTACAGGTACAGGTAGCTAGCGTTTAAGAAAATAACGGGATGACCGGATTTTAGTCATTGAGAGTTGACCTACAATCACACATCTACAGGATGTTTTTGACTCATTATCATAGGTAACTAGTGATGCGACAGACGTTGTCCTGTCATAATTGGATAATTTGTTGTCGTGGTGTAGTGTAACTTACGCATTAACTTGCTTATAATATTGAGATTTTCATCCCATTTTCTATGATTTTGTACCATTTTTCGAACATGTTCATAAGTATATAGATCCATCCGTCCAAGAAGATAATATTTAATAAGTTCATCATCAACATATGTTGTTATTTATAGAAAGTCAATTATTCGCGCTTTATTTTAAATAAGGTGTAAATAAAAAAATTATATTTAGGTACATATAATAAAATCGTAGGAAAGTCAAAACTATACATTGTACATTTTTTTAAGAGAAAAAATTAAAATTTTCCAATTATGACAGGAAACTTGGGGCGTGATATACAATCGATATCTAAGCCAAAAATATAGTTTTTAGAATTTTTGTCTGTTTGTCTGTATGTGTGTCCGGGCTAAACTCAAAACGCACGGCATGGATTTACTTCAAACTTTGCATGATTATTACTAACAGGTCGGGTCAACATATAGGCCACATATTTACCACGCTATTACCTACGGGGGAGGAGCTGTGAACCTTTCATTTGGAAGAATTGACAACTTCCATTTTTAAGTCCGAAATCCACGAAGTCGAAGCTGCGGGCGGAAGCTAATAGATAATAAATACAGATAGAATTTAAGTAGCAATAAATGATTTAGTGCCAACATATCTCTCTCATCAACTCTATGACTCTTTTTTCTCTTTTTAACGAAGCAAATTTACTAAAACTATATTTAGATGCGATAATACTATCATATACATATAAATATCGTCAAATCTACACATAAATAAGTTACAAATAATAAATATTACCGTTTGTTATTAAACAATAATATATATTAGCTTTCCCTGACCTTACTGATATTATATGTTGTACCCGCTCGCATTGCGTATTATTGATCGACATAGAGATATCTTATCTCTCAAATACATATTATGAAAAACTATATGTTGATGTTGTATGGATTGAGCTGATGACATATGGTTGATAGACTATCCATTCGTCATATATCAACTGTTCACTCATAATCAGATTCTAATGGGTGGCCCGCGAAAATCGTGTGATACTAATAGGGTTGCCACATGGGCGGGATTCGTCGGGATCTCGACATTTTGTATGATGTCTCGAGTCCCGAAAAAGTCTAGTGTAAAACATTTGTTAAATAAATAAAATTAGTTAAAAACACCGTTAGTCAGCCTTTAAATGGAATTTTGAAATCATAGGTCTTACAGATAAGAAAGGAATAGTATTTTTTTTGTCCCAAATTTTTGGATTATACCAAAAATTTAATTTTTTAAAGTTTCTTCCAGATATTTCCGTCCTCCGAGGCAACCCTAGATACTAATCTACAGTATATCTCGGCTCATTAGTAATCGTTTTAGATTACGCGCCCACACAAGCCGCATCGATATTAATTATAAGAAAATGATTCCTAATGAGATATATTGATACTGCTACTGTTGCTTATTAATATTTATATGGTTTTACAGCAACAATCCTACAAATTGATTGGTGCCACAGATTATCGCATGTTATAATTAAGATTTTGTAGTTGTCCCATCCGAACACGAGAATAAGGGAATAAAGAGTGCACTTGTGATACATCACCTGGCTACAGTCTACACAGATGGCCGGCGTAAAAAAAAAAAAAATGTCACCCTTTATTATTAGAATTAGATACGGCTCACCTAGCCCAGATAAACCCTGTGAGGTTTTCGTGGTTAGGTCACGAAATAAAATAAACGTTATCCATGTAATTTTGAACAAATAAACAAAAAAAAAAAAATTAAAATTTGGCTAGGACGATATTATTACAAAATATGTTCGAAATGTGTAATAAACTTAAAAATATGTTTAAAAAATAAATAAAATTTATAACAATGGTAAATAAAATTAAATATTTTTTTAGTTTTATTAAATGATTTATATATATTTTTTCCTTGTCTGAACTCTCAGTTCCTAATTTTGATTGTTTAAAAAAATCCTAATAAATCTCCTAAATCCTAATCGGAAGCGAAGACAAGGAAAAAGGAGTGTTTTAATATTTTTCGACACAGGCCATTATGATACCGAACGGTATTAAAATTATTAAATTATTGAACAGTAAATAATCTTTCCAATTCTTTTTTTTTCTAGCAAAAGGCGGACAAACGATCAATCGGTGCCACTTTACTATCGACACCTATTATTATCATACGAATGAATAATGCAATGATTGCATTGCATATGCTTAACCTCCTCCATCCCATCCCCCGGGATCCCGGCAATTACCACGCCGCACGAAACGCGACAGATTAGCTGTCACACACAGTGACATGTAAGCGATACTTACCAACGCGTTCGGGCCGGCCCAAATCGGCTGCAACACCCTTCTCTTACAAATAGCATTTTTCTACGAAGTAGCCTCGACTCATTCACTGGGAACATTCCGTCACTTCACAGAGATATGTGAGCGTGAGCTACCACCATGGTAGTGTCAGTAATGCCCTCCTCTTACAAGTAGCAGCCTTCCACGATGAAGCAATGTATTACTCAGATCCCACGGTCGTGCCAGCCCAGTTCGGCTGCAGTAACCACTAAGTAGTGTGCAGTTGTAACTCACCGGGTCTGAGTGCCACCTGTTGGGGACGTTGGGGCGGCGCTTCTCGACGCACACGACGCAGCGCATGTCCTCTAGCGCCGGGTCGGGCGGCACGCAGTCGTAGTACGNNNGCATGAGGCCGCAGCGCCGCGCCATCTCCCACAGGACCAGGCCGAACGAGTACACGTCGGAACGCTTGTACGGGTCGAACTGGCGCGAGTCCATCGTCTCGTCCAATACCTTACGACAGGGATGCGTTAACGATATGAACAGAAATTCGCGTGACGTAGTTTATGAATGATCGCAAATTAAGGACAAGAACAGCCACCTACGTATATTTTTTATAATAGGTATAAGGGAAACGAGCAGTCTGAGCTATTTCAATGACTACCGACTCGCATCGACATCCGCATAGAGGTTACACAGATGCGTTGCGCCATCCTCCACTCACATCTATGGACCAATAACTTTCTTAAAATAGATTTTTATTCTCAAAATCGTGATGACGAAATAAACATGATATATGTACTTGATTTATCATTACATATTGTAGTAAATTCATGATATCACTTGATTACATAAAATCTTATTAATCTTTCGTGTTTTTCAACCTTTTTTATGAAGCGACTGCCCTGGTGTGAAAAAATATTTCGCGACCCCTTTTCGCATACACAATTACACATAGGTACTTGACACAAAAGTTTTTTTTTTTTTTTTATAGTGGGTAATCCTCATGGATACCAAGCCGCCCGGGGTGGCAACTGGGTTATG
>LUGF01046803.1:0-28676 GCA_001625245.1 Calycopis cecrops | reverse complement strand
GAGCGTCCCCTCCTGGGATCCCTCTTGGTTCACCGTGGTGGATCAAGGCACGGTTACTAAGCCCCCTCACCACGACAAGGTGGAGATCCATCGAGGGGGACTTGACACAAAAGTCATATATGTACGTGTATGCGAATGTGTTAGTGTTACACATATTAATTTTTTGTTGATTTGCTTGTATTAACTTATAAAATATTGTTAAAATTCTCTTACCTAAATCAATCTTTTAATCTTTGTTTTTTACTGAATTTCTTTCTCGCCTCCCCTAGATAAGATTCGCGATCCTCTGGGGGGTCCCGACCCACAGTTTGAAAAACACTGATCTATTTGAAACAAACGGGAGATTTTTTAAACCCCTCCGATGTTTTAAAACTTCGGTACAAAAAAAATATTTGTTATAGCGAATCATAATAAAGAAATGTCTATGTATTTGAAATGTATTCGAATAGGTACATATTATTTCATCGTTTAATTTCGTACTCAAACGGTACATTTAAGTGTTGAGTTTGCAAAGTTCGTCGGGTAACAGCTACCCGACACCAGGTTGTGCAATTGCGTATTACGCTATAATATGATATTTTAGAAATACCAATCTGTTTGCGACATGTTAATTTGCTGAATGCACCTTAAAATACACAGAACAACGGTAGAACATTCTACACACAATTGTGCAATTTTTTTTTCAGACCATGACAAATTCGAACTTAGCGTTACATCATCGGATGTTCAAAATGTATAATTTTAGAATGGCTTTTTCCACTGGCCTGCAGTTATTTCATCATCAGCTTCACTGTTCGCTGCTATTGCTATGTTCAGCAACAACAATGATCGCCTAGAAGACCGATCCCTCGGCAGCAGTATTAGTTTCTAGTATTCTTCTCTCAAGTAACATTACAGAATCTAATGGGTGATTGAGGAAATTAGATCGATCGATTTTAATTCAGATTAAAATTGAGATTCACGTGTTTGTGAGAAAAAATATGACACATATTGTAACACTAGCTGCGCCCCGCGGTTTCACCCGCGTAAATTTCGATCCCGTGAAAAACAGATAATCATCCCATGGCATCCCATAGGAATTTTTTTCGGGATAAAAACTATCCTATGTGTTACTCCAAGTTACTCACTATGTATGTGCCAAATTTCATGAAAATCGGTTCAACAGTTTTTGCGTGAAGGAGTAACAAACAAACAAACTTTCTTATTTATAATATTAATATGATTTTGCATTCCTTGGTACTATTTTTTACTGTCAAAACAAGAAGAAAAGATTGCACACGAGCCTGTTACTAATATTCCTTCTGTCTGTCTGTCATCAGATTGTGTCTCTTAACAAGTTACAATTGCATTTCCACAACATAAGTACAACGAGACAATCGGTCGGAGTCGGGGACTCTCTGACCCTAGTAACAATAGTTACAATTTGCTAATATATACATTCTTATATCGTCATGCACGTCTCCCATCTGCGGGGATTCCGTGCCCCTTTCCACCTCAAACCTAGTCTGGTCGCTCAACGACCGCACATCGCAAACTGTTGAAGCTATATTCGGCTTATCTTATCATAATTTCAGTATCGACAAATACGATGTTTTTTTTGTAAGAGGTAGTGCCACGTTGCATTGCAACCGAATTGGGCCGGGGTGGCTCCTGTAGGGGAGGAGGAAGGAGGGCAACGCATCTGTATAACCTCTATGCGAATGTCCATGGGTAATAAAAATGGCACCGACTTTTTTGCCGTCATATAACTTTTAAAAAAAAAGAGTTGGTTACCAACAGTCAACCAAGATACATTCTGTAAATCTTATTAATATTATAAATGCGAAAGTTTGTATGTTTATTTGTTTGTTTGTTTGTTACTCCTTCACGCAAAAATTGCAGAACCTATTTTCATGAAATTTGGCACACACATAGAGAGTAATTTGGATTAACACAAAGGATAGTTTTTATCCCGAAAAAATATTCCTATGGGATGCCATGGGATGATTTTCCACGGGATCGAAATTCACGCGGGTTAAACGCCGACGCGCAGCTAGTATTTTATATAAACAAGCGATGAAAAAATTACTACATATTTCCAATACTAGGATTATTTGTAGAACAATACTTATTTATAAAAAAATGTTGCCTAATGAGTGGGTACTCATGAGGAATAATCACAGCCACATCATACAATATTTACTTTTCACCAATAGCCCTTTGGTGATAAGTAAATAAAATAACTTATTTTACATCTTTTCTTAGTCCTGTGGAATAGGAGTGCTTTTACTGTACTGACTGTACCTCGGGCGCCATGTACCGCTTGGTGCCGACCCTGTTGGTGGAGGGCACGTCGACGGAGTCGCTCGCCACGTGGTGCCGCACGGCCAGCCCGAGGTCGCCGATCACGCACGTCAGGTTCGACTTCACCAGGATGTTCTTGGACTTGAGGTCGCGGTGAGCGATCGCCGGTTTGCCTGTGAGGAGGAAAAACAATAAGCGGGGACTTTTTCATTTGGAATACTGCTATCTCTTTGTTTTTATTGCAAGCGGGGATACCTAATTTTGAATACAGCTTGCTATCTTTTTTATAGTAGGTATAAGCGGGGAAATGGAATTTTGAATACTGCTTGCTATCTTTTTTATAGTAGGTACAAGCGGGAAAATTGAATTTTGAATACTGCTTGCTATCTTTTTTATAGTATAAGCGGGGAAACGTAATTTTGAATACCGCTATCTTTTTTATAGTATAAGCGGGAAAACGGAAATTTGAATTCTGCTATCTCTCCCGGGAGAACAGGGGTGGGCCCCCCCTTCGATCCCAAGCCTAGTTCCGTCACCGACGAGCACTCGTAGCGAGCCGATGAAGCTGTATCGCTTACACAACAAGAGTAGAAGGCCGAAAAAAATATATAGACGTCCATACAATCTCTTAGACCCTCTTCTTTCATCCTTCCTCTCGGATAAGCCACGGCTAAATAGCAAACCGTCCGAAATGGGACAGCACAGCTAACACTTGACAGAAGTATAAGCGCAATGCATGACTCTATCTCATCGAATATATAAATTACGTTCAAGAGGAACACGAAAGATTTATTTGATATCGTTTTACAGTAAGTGGACTTTTACTTTCAAACCAACTCTAAATAATTCGAAAAACGAATGAAATCCTTTGAGCTATTTACTAGGGAATATCGTCTTAGTTATAAGATAGTCTAGAAGCCTACATTTATATACCTAAATATAGTACCTACCTGGGTAGAGGTATTTTTTTAATGTCTTAAATAAATATGTCTGACATGGTTTCGCCAGTTCTGTTCGAGTATAAATTGGTTAAACGAAATATCTTTCAGTTGCTATCATAATTAGGCGCATTGTAATTTTAGGGTAGAATCCTTAAACCACGATAGTTGTTGGCAGCAGGCTGAAAATCGGGCTTGAAAAGTAACATAAATATCATCCCATGGTGGTGGGATGAAAGGTAACTTGTCTTTTACGTACACTAATGCTATATTAAAAAAAAAAACAAAAAAAATGTTTTAATGCAAAACATAAGACACATACATTCAATTTATCTGTTACCTTTTGTGCCAACGATGTCCATGTGCAAGTGCGCGAGGCCGGTGGCGATGGACAACGCCATGGTCACCAGAGTGGCGGGCGAGTCTATGGTCCGGCTGCTGAGGAAGTCGAAGAGGGAACCGTTCTCGTGGTAGTCGGTGATGAGCCACAGCTGGGTCCAAGTGCCGTTGTCTGTAACAAACGACATCGTTAATACCTAGCATCTACCGAAAACCATCATATTAATATTATAAATGCAGCAATAAAGTTTGTATGTATATTTGTTTGTTTGTTTGTTTGTGTTACTTCTTCACGCAAAAACTACTGAACAGATTTTTATGAAATTTAGCACACACATAGAGAGTAACTTGGAATAACACATAGGATAGTTTTTATGGGATGATTTTCCACGGGATCTAAATTTACGCGGATGAAACCGCGGGGCGTAGCTAGTTCTTCATATATTAAAGGACATCGCTCGCCTCAGTTGGCCATCTATACTAATAGTATAATGTTGAACAGTTTCTGTGTTCATTTGTTTGAACGTGCTAATCTCTGGAACTACTCGTCCGATTAAAATTCTTTCAGTATTGGTTAGTCCATTTAACAAGGAACGCTATAGACTAAAAAACGGATTCACGTAAACGAAGTTGCGGGCGTCCGCTATTGTAGTATATAAGATCTCAGAAAGCATTCTAAAACTTTCGGTTAAAAAAATTAAAGACGTTGTTAAAGCACGATTATGTAACAGAACATGTACCTAACATGTCGGACATCAAACCTTGAGCATAGTGCCTACATTCTTCCCAGGCTGTTTCTGTATTATAATTATTGTTATTTGATAAATTGATTATCTTAAATAACATGATAATATTGTAGTTATGCTTTTATATCTATAGATATTTTCTCAATTCATGAGGCTCGCTGAGTTTGTTTCACCGCTTCTTCTCAGGACAGGGCTAGGGTTGAAACAGTGCTAGATGTATTGTTAACGTTCAAAAGTAATTTTTATAATTCTATTTTGAAGACAAATATTTTCTTTCATGAGTTTCACAGTGTGATGTCCTCCGGCAAGATATTTCAAATGACTGGTAATGGTACTAATATAACGCTAAGAATATAATTATTTTTAGACATGCACCCACAGCCAAAAACTGGTGACATTGAAGAAGTGTTTCGGCATTGAAGTTGTCGATTTCATATATGTATGTACACATGAAACACAGGTGATAATTAGTTTAAGGTTATCTATGTAACCTATTGTGAATAGTGAAGAAAGGTGTATTTTGCAGTATCTATTCTGTATTCAGTAGTTCCTATGTCTGCAAGAATTGTGAGTCTGCAAGATTGCTCTTAAAAAAATTTATTTTTTGAGTATGTACCTACCTAGTAGGTAGGTACATACTCAAAAAATAAATTTTTAGTACCTACCTACTAAGGAAAAAAAATTAATTTACTTTTAAAAAAAATAAATCAACAATTCCATATTCTTCTGACGTCAAAATTAGATCATATTAATTTTTACTCGTTGAAGACATTTTGCAACAAATTATGTACTATAATATAATTTAAATTTCTACGTTTTCGATAATTTCATAATTGAATAGCTGACCGCAACTTACATCTTAGCTCCTATGCTTTGAAAATATATTAAAAAATCCGATCACCTCGTAGGGTATCAAATAAATTTGTTTATTAACAATAAAATATCATACTCCCTGAAAATGTAGCTTTCCATTATTGAAAGAATGTTTAAATTCGGTCCAGTAGCTTGGCTGCAATTCGACAAGCAAACAAAAAAAAATTCGCTTCTTCCTGCCTCCCCTTTATATTATACTACTTATACTAGCCGATATTTTCTCACTTCGAGAGGCGTCAAAAAATTGTCAATCATCCTATTAATATTATAAATGCGAAAGTTTGTATGTTTGTTTGTTTGTTTGTTACTCCTTCACGCAAAAACTGCTAAATCGATTTTCATGAACTTTGGCACACACATAGAGTAACTTGGATTAACATACAGGATAGTTTTTATCCCAAAAAAATGTTCCTATGGGATGCCATGAGATGATTTTCGATTTTCCACGGGATCGAAATTTACGCAGGTGAAACTGTGGGGCGCAGCTAGTAATAAAATATAGCACAACTCCCTGTATATTATTGAAGAAAAATTTAAAAAACGTCTTGTAGCCTATTCAATACAAAGAAACAAAAAAATCCTCTTAATAACATTAGTATCGAGTAGTTACCTTTATTATCAGCAGCTATGAATCCCAAGATATTCTCGTGGCGCAGCATGACAGTCTGGTATATCTCGGCCTCGCGGAACCAGGAGCTCTCCTCTCGCGAGGAGAATATCTTCACGGCCACATTCTCGCCCCGCCACCGGCCGCGCCACACCTCGCCGAACCTTCCCTTCCCGATGATGTCTATCAACTGAATCTGTCGCGCTATGGACCGCTGAACCAACAGCGGCAGACCTGCATAACAATTACACCGCGGGTTAGGGGACGTGCCCACTAGCAGCCTTTTTTTGAGACGAAATCTTATTTAGGTGCATTAGGACCAGAAAAATATTATAAGTCGATCTCATCAATATGCTACATAGCACAGGAAAGTGGAGAATCCTTAACTCGTAGCAGCTACGAGGCGCTACAAGTGTGTGCTACTAAATACAGGTAATTGTTACTTGATAGTTTTGTTTTTTAGTTTTCACTTCTAGGTAGCCTATGACTACGTTTTTTCTACAACTTTTAACTACTCCTAAAAATACCTCTAGGACAGGACAATTCGGGTGGGTTCTCTTTTTCACGAACGAAAGCAAAAGCTTACATCGAGAAACATTACATTCTCACTGTAGTATCATAGTCCGAAGTACTTATTTATAATATTTTCACTAGACATTTAATGATGTAAACAAATAATCTAATCTAACTTTCAATTGAAAAACATAAAACCCAATTAATTAACATAATGGAATGTACCCACTACAAAATGTCAGTTGCGTTATCAAGACGAATGCAATAACACTAGCCATTCATTCTTCAAGCCATTAAGGCTTTACCTAGTAGGAAATATGCACAATATGCTAATTTCCGAAAGCCCATAGGAGGGGAGGAGAAAAGTGGGCAAAGTATCTGCATGGCAATTGTTCGTATGTATGGGCGTAGGTAGTCATAAAAAGACAACTATTGCTCTTTAGTCTTCTATATATATATATATATATATATATATACTATGTTTGACCAGGAAATGCTTACCCGATCCGGACCCTGACGTCGTCAGCTCTATCATATCACGGATGGTCGCCGTCAACATCGGATGCCTCGTCTCGCAGCACGACTCTTCCGGCGGGAACAGGGAGTGAGAGCCCCTCTTTATTATCTTCGGGGACCGCCTCGCACACCAGAAAGAGATCGCCGCGCAAATCCCCAGCACCATGAATCCAATAATCCAAGGTATCACTTGCCATGCCGTCGCCGATGTGCTCGACTCTTTATTTCAGAATACATCGTTTAAAAAACACATTTACGGTATGGTAATACAAATTTATGACAAAAAGTGATAATGCAAACGATAGACACAGGAAATGTATGCTCATTCATATTCGAGGTGAACCGAACGTTGCAAGCCAGACGATCATAAATCATGCTCCATATTCATCGCCAATTCTTATTCAGGTCATGTTCCCGATGCCCTTGAACATTTCGCATCGTTGATTTAAATATTTTACTTACATGACCTCACTAGCAGCAATGGCGTAGTTGGGCGTGGATTTCCTTCCATACGGCCTTAAAGCTTATAGGTATTAATCTTACTAAGTGGTTTGATCCCACTAGTACTACTGACTAAGTGGTTTGATCCCACTAGTCCTACTGACTAAGTGGTTTGATCCCACTCGTCCTACTGACTAACTAGTTTGTTCCCACTATTCCTACTGAGGAACCGGTTGTTCCCACTAGCCCTGAAAAGTTCTACGTGTAGCGTAACAAATGAAAATAGATTTTCATTAGTTTTTACAAACACCGTAGTACTAGCAGAAACAAAATTTCCCATTCCATTCTATGGAACAGGTAGAACTTAAGTCCCAGTCTTCTATTTTTTACACCATGAATAGAAGATCTAGTGCGAAAAACGTAAAGCTGCGTATCCACTATGCGCTCCAAGAGAGCAAACATTGGCACGCGCTCCAAGAGCGCGAAATAGTTACCATTTTGGAACGCGCGCCATTGTGTTCGTTGGAGCGCCCGAACGCGGAGCGGTCCGTTCCGTCGGGTGTCGGTTTTTTACCACGCAATACGCATCAATCGTGGCGCGCGCGCCTATTGAGACGGATGTTTTGTATTTTTTTGTGTTTGTTGCGCTCCCATTATGGATGATCAAAGGTGCCGTAAATTAACGAACCGAACACTGGAACAGTTGCCACGCGCGCCATGCGCGCTTAGTTGATATCAATCGAATATTTGGAGCGCGTTCTGCGGAACGCACTCTTGGCGCGGGTGTTCATGGCACGCGCGCCAGGAGCGCATAGTGGATACGCAGCTTTACACTACTTCTAAGATAGAACTATTTAGTTGGTCTAGTAGGGATCCACTTAACTCCTCAGATTGAGGAAAGAAACGCTTCTGCCTAGATCCATCTACGCCACTGATTGCCACAATAAATTCAATGTCACTTTACCTATTTATGCCCGTATCTCGCCACTTTTTCTATGTAACATTATCATATTCATAGATAAACTATCCTAGAAGCAGACCCATCACACTGTATTTAATTTTAAAAAAGCTCTAGCGTACTTTGTTAAATTAATATTAAAACAATGCAAGGAGGTCTAATAGCTACCTAATACCAGGGTAAGGAAAACACTAAATACCTTATAATATATCAAATGCCAAACAAAACCAAAGTTAAAAAAATTTAGTAAATTGATTAATAAAAGATATAGTAGTGCGAACACTGATTTATTAATTACATATTTAAAGCACATGTTGTCTATAATTATAGTATGTATAAAATATTGGCAAACAGGTATATACATAATATAATATATAAAATATTGTATAACTTAGTAAAATACATTTCAACAAATACAAAATTAAATGTAGCTTTCAAGTCATGTAATGTTGGCAAACATATTTAAAAAAGAATATAATACAAACATAGCAATATAATTATATTAATAAAATTGCTTATTAAAGATGCAATACAGTGAGAAATATATATAGAACTGTTAATTAGAAGGTTTACATAGCTTACTAAGTTAATAATTAGTATCATCTACTTACATGCATTAGTCACCAGTTACCAATCATGCAAATAAAACATTACAACCGGCACATGATCACCGACATTATGATTATCAGGGCACTCATTGTCACCGTGTAACATGTAACGTATCTGATACTGCAGCGACCTACAAGTGGGTACGCAGTCTACAGCCAGGTGTTCCCAACTTAGGGATAAATGGATAATAGTGGAAAAATATAAAGAAATTTTTAGAGGATTTGTAATTAATTACCTCAATTACCTTTAGTGACAAGTTTTTAGAGACAAATATTATTGGGAGTTGGTAACTAACTGTCGACAGCGCCGGATCCATGTGGGGGCTTAAGGGGCTGCTGATCCACAGGGCCCGTAAGGCTTAAGGGCTTTAAGAGGGTTATCGGTAAAAAGTGCCGAAATTGAATATTTTGAAGGCAAATTACTCGTAAATGGAAATAATATATTAAAGATCAACTTTGGTTGCGCATAGCACAAATATTTTTATAGGATCTGTAAAATTTATAAATTGAAAATTATTATTATTTACGAAGAAAAAGGTATATTTGGAACTCATGATTTCGAAAAGACTGATTTTCGAAATGAAATTACGAATATAAGCAGTAGATTGTGGATACCTAAAAAATACCTACTATTAGGAAATATACTGCTATAGGTTTTTTATACAATAGAAAAGTAAATTGATTTCATTAAACTCGGCAAAAAAAATATTTTTGTAACTTAAATTTGGCCAAAATAAAACATTATTTTTCTCATGATAATAAATGTGGAACAACTTCAGAAATTTACTCATTTATTAACACGATATTCGATTAATCAAATCACCAAAAAAAATAAACATTATTATGTTAGATTTTATATAATTAAATTTCAAAGTTACTATTGAATTACGCCATGTAAGTCATATATAAGCTCACAAATATTTTTATTGTTTAAGTCAATAAAAAATTTGATCTTCAATAGATTATTTCCATTTACGAGTAATTTGCCTTAAAAAAACTCAATTTCGGCACTTCTTACCGATAACCCTCTTAAGATCAATGTTGTATCCATAAAAGCGCCCCCTTCTCAATTCCAAGGTGTACAAGTCCGGCGCTGAATGCCTCTGCTTGCTAAAAGCGGCTTCACGCTGTAGATACTCTCGACACAGGCTTGCTACGTACTCGCTTGGCTCCATACGTATCAGTCACATTGCATGCTATGCGGGTGAGTCCCCTGCTATAATTATTATGGACATTCCACAAGACATCGTATGAACCTACCGTGTATCTACGTCCTGTTGCTTCCGCTCCTCGCCTGTTAAATCCGTCTTCTACAAATTCTAAGCCACCCTATGTTTAGACAAGATTTTACGCTTTAATTATTCCATTAAAAAATGCACTATAATGATATTTTACGCCCACATTAGAGAACAACACGAAAGCGTACAGATGTAACAAGAACGACTTTACATACCTATAGATATGACAAAGGACATCAAAGACGAACCAACCAATGTATCTCCTCAGTTATACAGTCCATTCTCATGCATTTCGTTTTTTTTTTATATACTTATTTGCTTACATTAATAATGCATAAAATGATGGAACCGTGTTATAATATAACAATATTATGTACCTTTAAAAACAATAAGACTAGACATATTATGCTGTAAATGGACATCACAATACAAAGCTACCCAATTTGATGCCCAGACGGTACATTCCTAATGATTGCCGTACCTGGAAAGAAGTCACGGTTACAGAAGTCCACCGCGCAGCAAAATATACCGACCGCTTCGGACTCACGACACCATATAGGCTTGTCACCGGGAGGGAATATCTTATCTTGATGCCAACATCTATGCCATAAAAATTACATTAGTACACAATACCTAGCTGGTGATCAACGCCGGTCTTGGTTTGTAAAGTAGAAAACGAAAACAGTTTAGCGGTATTAGGATAAAAGAAAATTATATTATAGCTAGAGTAAAAGAGAGATTATTAAAAAAAACACGCATGCAGTGAGCCAAACACCAAGACTTGCGGTCGCCGGGGCCAGGCCTTCGTGGTGCTACTGGAAGGCCAACAGCGCGCGGCGATAAGCTAGTGTGCAATTGTTAGCGGCACATCGAGTCACTACCTCCGTGTCACTCCTACCTGGCGGCTTCGGGTGTAGAGGCAAGCGCAGATCTTGATTGCACATGTCATGATTACAACACTCAATCACCACCGATTCATTTCTAGTTCTCGTTGTGGAGCAACTGAAGGGGTGCTCGATGGGAATCAGTGATCGAAGTTCGATACAGCTGCGCCGCAAAGTGGAACCACCATGTATTATGTTTAGTATGTTAAAGCAAAAACCAATGCACACTCGGAAAATAGTGGTTGTTAAGATATACGGCACATCATTCAAAACAGCTATCTATTCACCCGCAGGTCGGGCGAATTCATCTTGCTTAGTAGGTACATATTCAAATCACTAAATCACAAGCGCACTTGTTAGAGTATTGGCATCTCAACACAAAACTTATAGGTAATGGCAAGACAATTACTTAAAGTTCTAATAGATACATCAAACAAACTCAAAATTTGCATGGCCATGTTGGTGTCACACGCCCACAAGTGTGCAGAAACATCTTACCGATGGACGAGGAATGTAGTACATGTGCAATTTTTTCCCGATATATCTCATCAGAATTACAGAAATCTTTCTCACAGCAATATGTCCTCGTGTCCCTGCACTTGAACGGATACACAGGAGGGAAGGCTTTGCGTGTCAAACAGCCTAAGGCCACCTCTCTACACATGTCAACGATTTCATTAAAATACATTAATAACAACAATACCCATGAGCCAATAAAATAATATAGATTTGTGTTGATTACTTGCCAATTAATTTATTTTTATTGTAACATAAAATACAATCAAAATATGTACCTTTAAAACCACTAAACACTCTAAAACTGTGCTCTGTACAAACAATTTTTATATTAACATACAGAACCAAAGTGGGTTAATACCAAAATGTGTACATAGTATGAGTACCGCAGCTGCTAAAAGATCTACCTACATTGTCAGATTTTTATTGGCCCATGTTTTAATGTCTACTGTGGTCTATGGCTAGAATAGAGGCATAGTTCAAACCACGATTGATGGTAATGGATGACCAATTCCATCTCTTACTAACAATCTACAAAATAGGATAGAATAATAAAACAAAACTTAGTGAAAGTTCCTAATTGGAGCAAACATATCTACAAAAAAATTTTATTGTCAGAAGCATAACTTTTGTAGGCCATTGAATGGTTAACCTGACCAATATCAGGATTCAGTAATTATTATTATTAAAAGTGATATAATAAGTGTATTTTAGCACCAACAAATACCATTATGACCAAATAAATTGATTATGATGAAACATTATAGCAGCAGAATAGTATTCATACAATGTACATGTAATTTGATATTTGCAATTCTCAACTATTAGTCTGAAAATGGCACAGTCAGTACAATATTCCGCGTCATATTACAACAACGCAATTAATAATAAAAGTATGCAAACAATAGAATGGAACAATAGATTATTTTTAACACACTGCATAAAAATTGATGCTGACTGAGCCAATTACCCCATAATATTAAAATAATGTCTTTGATTTAGAAAAAAAAACTGTTAATAGAGAAAATATAATGCAATATTACTTACTGGTATGTATGTTTCTGTTCGCCATTTTCAAGGTTGGTTGAGGCCAAACAGTAACCATCAGTTTCACACGTTGAATTAGGACAGCTTGGACTGTCACTATTGCAATAGCATTTTAATCCTATAATAAAATAATAATATATTATAATCTGTCTGAGTAGATAATATATGAAATATTACACTATAAACCAGGGAGGGTTTATAGTAGTCCTCCCTATCCCTAGTCCATCTCAACTTTGTTTGGAATTGAGAGTATTTTCTGAAGGCTGATAATTTCAGTTTAAAAAAAAAAAGCTTACTATACTATGGTGTACTATACGACTGTTTGTAATATTATTTGGACCTAGAATAAGCAGACAAAGAGCGGTCTGTGTTTATTGTTTTTTTTGTATCTACAGAGGTACACACTACAGAGTATACCATAATTAATAGCTTTCCAAATCTGCTAGTTGTTTTGATAATTATGTCTACTAATGTGTTCATCGCATACAGTTATATTGATTTGAATAATGGGTCGGCCAAATGCAGAATAGACTCAATCTTTTGTATAAATTTTGCAGTCACATAAATTCACATAGAACATGTACTTTTGTCACAGAGCATAATAATTAAGTATAACATGAAAATTATTTCAAAATGCCAATAAAATAATATATAAAAACAAAAAGAAATAAAAATTATCTGAAAGAAATATACAAATGAAAAGCTGTGCAATGATCTACAACTAAAGAAACTTCTACTTCCAAGCACAATACCTGAAAGGTATTTGTTGTTGGTTGGAAATTTTGGAAAAACATTTCTGCCATGTGAAACAAGATAAAAAAAATATATTTTAACAACACACCAAGATTTTGTTTTAAATATTCAATATCTTTTTGCAGGCACTTATTAACTTACGAAGAATCTAAAAATTTGATGCTCTTTAATCAATTGTTATCAGATTTAAGTTCCAATGTAATTTACAAGAAACTTAGTCATATTAGATTTTGCTTTAAAATAGGCATTTGCAGCTACAAGAAAAAACTTATTGTGCTTAATTATGAATGAAATATTCTCATACAATATATTTCTATTAAAATTATTAATACCATTATCAAAATCTACTAATATATCAGGCTGCCTTTTGCATAGCATATCTTAACTATAATTATATAATAAATAAGTAAGGACCAAATTATTATTATATACTTTCCACAGAGCAATCATTATGTCAATATGAAATGGATGATCATTCGCTAAGTTGACGATCTTAGTACAAGAACAAGACTGTCCATCTCAGAGTTTATTGAAAGAATTGGATGGATATTGGCAGTTACAATATGATGATGGTGATAAGTTGCATAAATATCTGTGGTCATTGATATTTTCATTGTAATGCAATTCCCATGGTTTATATTCATTAGTATCCAAATTATGCAATACTAGCTCGCTTGCTGCTTTTAAAGCATTGAAAGCAACACATGATAGAATCCAATAGAAGTTCGATAAGTAACAAAATACTTCAAATTTTAGGCTTACATAAACAAACATAACATTTAACAATAAAATTAATAGCAATCAATTTTGGTATAATAGATGTACAAAGCATAGCAAAGAAAAATCGCAGTAACCACATGCTAGTATTTTTATTCGCTTAAATTTTATGTAATTCTATTTACAAATCTGCATAATATCTCAAAATAATAATTTGTGAATTAACATTACAATTATTGTTTAAAATTTTTAGATAAATTAATTGTGCTCAAGAGCTTTAAAAGCTTTTATCGAACGCTTAGAACAATGCTTAATACATAAAAAAATCCAATTCAGATCTTAATAATTCGTCTACAATTATAAAAAAATTGTTATTGATACTGGTTTTCGCAATTGCAAGCTGTTTTGTTTATGTATACATAATGAATTTAGACCATTTTATGATAACTTACCTTCAACTATGTCCAGCTTTCGACAAACAATTAATATTAGTATAATATACCACATTTTCTTATACATATTGTCCATAATTGCATTCCTAAACAATAAAATACCCATTTTAAATGTCCCATACGGCTAAGCACTTGTTATTGACACTCGAACAGCACTGCCATTGACCAGTTTTTGGAAGATAATGTGACATTTTTCTTTCATTTTTTTTAAGGTACGTTAAGGTTTTCAAGGCAATGCTAATACAATTTGCAATAAATCTAATATTCACAAAATATAATGAAAATTTAAATGTACAATAAAATTAATTCCACCCGGTGGATAAAATGTACAGTGCTAAATACACGAACCTCGGCAAAGGTATAACACAGATAACGAAATACAGAGAATATATCACCTAACGTAGTACAAAAAATTGCCGCATAGACAGAATAATACACGAGCTTGTAATTTCTTCGTTTCGCTGACTAAGTAGTTTTTTCGATAATGTTAACGTAGGCGCTAATGTTCTTCAGGGGGTGATTTAAATTCTATAATTATGTTTCATGCATGATGACAAGTAGAGATGGAGAGAAAAATTGTTTGTCTGTAACAGCCTTGTAACAGCGTGTCTGACAGTCCGGAGTCCGGACCACGCTTGCAGGAGTTATTGTACAGTGAAGCCTTACAACTTTGCACACTTTTTTCGTTTTTTTTTTTATTATTTAATAAATATCTACACACTATTTGATGGTTGCGGATGCTTTTAATGACACTCTATGCAATAAATAAACCAAGCCCATCCAATCAACATAATTCCTAACACATGCTGAGAAAATAACAAAAATGGACGAGGGCAAAATTATCTCCACTTTCTTACATCTTTGCCCATCCCGAATTTCTCAACAACTATATGCTCCATGGCTTGGTCCATGGATTTTAGAAGATATTGATAGCAAACGCGTGAAATTATATACAATTAGCGTTTAAAAGGGATAGAAGACTATATATACGCACTTAAAGCTTGTGGGCAATGTTGTCATCTCATTTAGTCGCACTATCATACTAACGGATTTGCTAGGGTTGTGCATCAGATGAAGAGAAAATGATAAACTGATATTGAGGCAATATTTTATTTGACTTCGTAAGAATAATTTTTTTCACTTCCCTCTCGCATCATATCATAATAATAATAATCTGCATTGGGTGCTCGTGATTTTATATATTTGATAAATTATCTATTAATAAAAAGAAAAAAAAACATGGAAATCAACAACAACCTAAAAGTACAATAAAAAATATGAAACAAACCATGTTCAAGTGACGTGTAAAATATTGCTTACACGAAACCGGCGAGTAGTGACAGCTGTGCCATCGCGTTCCGTCCGGTGTTTAAGTAGCTGGTGGCCCATGGAGGAAGGAAGGCGAAGGGGGCAATGCATCTTTATATCTATGCGTATGTCTATGGGCGTCGGTAGTCATCAAAATGGCTCCGATGGCTCGATTGCCCCCTTAATCTATAAAAATAGAAAAAAAGACCGCGCTAATTGGGGGCGATGTTAAAACTGTGTTTTCAATTATTGTTTTTAATTTTTTTTGTCTGTCTGCTTGTCCGGGCTAATCTACGAAACTACAGAACGGATTCGAATGAAACTTTTTGTGGTGTATTGATACTAAGGCTGGTCAACATCATCATTCCTACAGGAAATTGTAATTTCGGCACAAACGAAGCAAACAATAACAAATCACTTTAATTATAATATTACTGCACTACGCAAATGAAGTCGCAGGCATCAGCTAGTTAATAATAATAATAATAATGAACTTTAACTGCGCAGTGATCTTCTTGTTAATGCGGGATAAAAAAAACTCGAATAAGATATTTCCACTACTTTCGACGATGCTACTTTGACGGTAGCTCATAAACGACTAAATGCGACTGTAGTTGTCCGTATTACCAAATAGGTATTCTACTTTTTCCTAGACACGACACAAAGCCATTTATTAAAATAAAAATACTATCGGTAGTTTTATTTAATGTTCCTGTTTGGGCAAAGCTAACCCCCTGGGCAAAGTTGTAAGGCTTTACGGTAGTTATATATTTATAATTACTCCAAGGGACCACGGGCTGGATGGATTGACAGTCCACACTCCACGGTCACCTCCACAGTTTCCATTAAAATTTTTAAAATCTATAGAGATTACTCTATTGGAAAGATTTTTTTTACTTTGAATATCCAAATAAATAACTTGCAGATTTTTACATACGTAGTAATTTTTTATTTATCTTATTTTATTACCGTTGAAGCATTTTATAAGTAAATTGTCATTTATTCGAAATAAACCATATTATTTTTAATTATTAATTCATATTTAATAAACAGGGTTATTTTTTGGTCATCGGTCAAATTTTTAGGTTTGCTTCAGAATCAATAATACATTCGATTTATGAAATAAAAAAGAATAAAAAATAATTAGATAAAATTACTTTGTCACGTCATGTTGTAAAACATATTTCTTGGTCACCACGTACATCACACTCGCGACTCACGGTAGGCCGACGTCCACTAACCTTGTGTCGATTCATTTCGTATATGAACAACTGTCAGTCGGATGTATTTTAAGGACCATTTCAAATCGATTTTTGTTTAGCAAAATATTACAATGAATTAGACGATAAAATTTAAAACACACCCTTAGAATTATGTTTACTTTCTTATTTTAAAATTTGGCCGGTGACCAAAAAATAACCCTGTATAAAATAAAAAATATATATACTTGTAAAAAACAATAAATATTTTTAAAAATAACATGATAACGAGTAATATTAAAAAAATATAATTACATAAATTAAGAATATTAAACTAAACATAACGTAAAATACCACAGTTAATTTTATGTAGAATAAAATATGAACTCGGATGGTGAAATGGTAATAAGTATATAGTCATGCTGAGTATTTTGAGTGCAAAAAGAAACATTTTAATATTATGTTTCTTTTTGCATATGTCAAAGTCCTAACCACATTTTAAATCTTTGCTATATTTTGTACTAGCTGTGCCCCACGGTTTCAACCGCGAAATCCATAGAAACTTCAACACCCTATTTCACCCCCTTAGGGGTTGAATTTCTAAAAATCCTTTCTTAGCGGATGCCTACGTCGTAACATCTACCTGGATGCCAAATTTCAGCTTGATCCGTCCACAGGTAGTGTCACGCTACATGCATGCTTGTAGCCGAATTTTCTCACAATGGTTCTGACTGCGCGTTTACTCAGTTACACTATGAAAATTTACTTAATTTATGCTAGAAAATTTTATAACGTAAACTGTATAATAATTAGTAAAATTGATTTTATTCTTCTTATTTATCCCCTAAATTATGGGTACTGGTAGCATTATCCCTGTTCCGCATCCCACGACAGGACTGTTACTGTAGGACAGCAGAAAATCAGTTCCAAGTATTTCCATAAAGGCTCGATGTGTCAAATGAGCCAACCAAACTGTAATTATCAACAAGATGGCGCCAATTTAAAATGTCCTTCCAAGCTCATCTAAAAACTACGCTAAAAAGTTGGTTGTAACGGACGATAATTTTACGTGATCACGATCGTTCTTGCACGCTGGGCGGAACGCGACGACTTTGCATGCTTTTTCGTTTATAATAATAGAATAGAATAGAACTTTATTTAAGACAATTACACTTGTTATTGTTAAAGGCATGTTACATATTTAAAACAGCACAGAAGTGTAGCAGGTACTTATTTAAAAAATCAAACAAAGAATAGCACGAACAAAAAATATCAAAGTAAAATCAAACAGAAACATGAAATTAAAATGAATAAAAACAAAACATTTAAATAATTATTGCATTAATAAACCTAAACCTACCTATATAATATGCATAACTGTGTAACTAGCTTCTAAAATGGTAACCACCAGGACGTATCTACCTACCTCAACCCTGATTTTCAGTGGGTCCATGTAACGTGCGCTTGTGACGATACAGTTAAGTACTACTCGTGCGCGATAAGTTGGAGCTCGGCAGGAGGGCATTATGCAGTTTTTTTTATAGCATAGGAGGCAAACGAGCAGTTAGAGCCAGAGGTCTAACGATACGTTGCCGACCTATGAGGAAAGAATAAGCTCTTTTCTTGAAGATCCCTAGGTCGTATCGGTCCGGAAATACCAAGGGGAGCAGCTGATTCCATATAAAATGATGCGTGGGATAAAATTGTGCTTATAGCGCACAGTAGTAGACTTCGGGGGATCTATGTGGTGACGGTGGAATTTGGAATTTCGGCGCGAAGTCCTATAATGGAATTCAGCTGCAGGTATTAATCCGTACAATTCCTTCGAACACTCCCCGTGATAAATACGATAGAAGATGCACAGCGAGCTGACATCTCTGCGCAAGGCAAGTATCAAGCTGGCGGGTAAGATACTGGTTATCGAAGATTCGAGTCGTTCTTCGTTGTATACGGTCAAATGGAACGAGCTGATATTGCGTGGATCCGGCCCAAAGGTGAGAGCAGTACTCCATGTGCGGTTGGACTTGCGCTTTGTAAAATTGCAGCCGATGGGCTGGTGTGAAGTACTGCTTCGCCCTGCCGAGCACACCTAGCTTTTGCGACGCTAATTTAGCCTTCGCCAAATGACCGCGAAACTGAACGTTACTCGATATGTCGACGCCCAGTATTCCAATGCTAGCTGTAGCTATGAAGGGAGTGTTCTGGAATCGAGGAGACACGACAAAGGGTGTTCTTTTAGCGGAAAACGCGCAAACTTGTGTCTTTTTAGGGTTGAATTGGACAAAATTTAGTCGGCCCCATTCCGAGACTTCGCATAAGCTCGACTCGATTTCAGACACAAGTTTGTTCCGGTACTCGTTGACTTGTTCCCGTGAAACATTGACGCGGCCAGTGTATAGTGCGTCACCAGTGCTATCATCTGCATAGCAATGAATGCTATCGGTTTGAAGCATGTCATTTATTTGCAAGAGAAACACGAGTGGGTGACAGAACACAGCCTTGTGGAACGCCAGCATTGACACACATGAGGTCCGAGCATGCACAGTCGACTAAGACCTTAATGCTCCGGTCTGTCAAAAAACTGGCGATCCAGTCGCAAAGTTTCACAGGTATCCCAAAAGCCGGAAGTTTGGAAAGAAGAACTTTGTGCCAAACCCGATCAAAGACTTTCGCTATGTCCAGACTAACCGCCAATGCCTCCCTCTTTAATTCAACAGCTTCCGCCCATCGATGCGTAAGGTAAGTTAAGAGGTCACCAGCAGAGCGACCTTGACGGAAACGGTACTGACGATCGCTGAGCAGCTGGTGTTCCTCTACATACCTCAGGAGCTGGCTGTTGATTATTGTTTCCATGATCTTTGAAAACGGGGGGGTTATAGCTATAGGCCGGTAGTTGGACGGGTCCGAGCGATCCCCTTTCTTTGGGATCGGGTGCACTCGAGCTGTTTTCCAGTTCCTTGGGACGATGCCAACAGAATAGGAGTACCGGAAAAGACGCGTTAAGGCAGGCGTCAACTAGGGGGCACATCTACGTAGCACAATTGGTGCGATTCCATCAGGCCCACTCGACTTATGAATATCCAAGGCTAGAAGTGCTTTCCGCACAGAACTCTGCCGGGTCTTTATGTCCAGCATAGAGTGATCGCACCGCGAGGTTGTAGGCGGTGGAGTACCCTGGTAGTCGAGTTAGATGCAAAAAGACAGCCCAGGAGATCGGCTTTATCTTTAGCATCATGAGCCAACGAGTCGTCACACCGGCGCGGCGGCGCAAAGATGATAGGGATGGCATACCGAAATTTCCGAGGACAGCCTTGGCGAGAGACCAGAAATCACGAGTTCCAGAAGGAAGGCGGACTAGTCGTTCGCTAATTTTGCCAATGTGCTCTGACTTTGCTTTGGCTATAACACTTTTGAGAGACCTGGAAGCGAAATTATACTACTTTTTTAGTGCGCTGGTATTTATGTCCTGAGATGTCACCGCTTTTAGCCAAGCCTGATAGCACTTCTGCTTATGGCGTAGCGCCAACCGACAAGAGCGATCAAACCAGGGCTGGGACTTGCCACCAATCGGTACTTTAGAGAACGGAATGAATAGTTCCATTCCCTGAAGCACCACATCGGCGACGGAGTCGGCAATGACATAAGGATTGTCCAGCGAGAAGCAAATTCGCCTCCATGGGTAGGATGCAAGGAAAAGACGCATCCCGTCCCAATATGCTGACCTAAAGTGCCAGACGCGGCGGCAGCTTCCAGTGTATGGCATAAAATCGCGTCTAACGGGCACAGTACTCCGTATCAGGCAGTGGTCCGACGAGCCTAGAAGAGCATCGACGGATACCAGGTAGCTGTCCGGATGAGAGGTCAACAGAAGGTCTAACAGGGAAGGTGTATGGTCGTCAATATCTGGGATTCGCGTGAGCGAGGAAACCAGTTGTGTCAGACCATATGCCAAAGCGAAGTCGTAGAAAGACCTTCCTATCATGATCGGTGGAGTGTGAACCTAGCCAATCGGCGTGGTGGGCGTTAAAATCACCGAGTATCACGATCTCTGCGGTCGGAATCTGCTGGAGCACGCAATCGGTCGCCATTTTCGATGTGCTCGATGAGTTGATCAATTGCGTCGTTTCCGCTATGGGATCTATATAGGCACGCATAGACGTGGGGATGGTCGTCGCTGTCTATACGTAGCCAGAGGATGGAGAGATCCCTATCTTCAAGATGGCTTAGGCGGCGAAAGCAGATATTCTCACCGACGTATGCGCACACTCCAGCCCGTGGTATGAAGGAGTGTTCCAATTTGTACGCCGGGTAGGTAAGGTGGGAAGTGTCAGTCGGAGAGGATTTCTGCGTTTCGGTCAGAAACAAGAGAGCCGGCTTCGCGCTGTGAAGGTGGTGATGAACGGCATTTAGGTTCGAATGTAATTCCCCGCTCGCTGCCAAATTTTTTTTTTTTTTTTTGTTCAGCCTATGTTGTCCCACTGCTGGGCAAAGGCCTCCCCCTAACTTCGCCAACTATACCGGTCTTTTGACTTTTCCCACCAGCTTTTGTCGAAGGCATCAAGGTCGTCCCGCCAACGTTTCCTCGGCCGTCTTCTGCGTCTCGCTCCGTCCGGGGCCCACTGAGATGTTATGTGGGCCCACTTCTCGGCGTTCATCCTCGACACATGACCAGCCCACTCCCACTTCAGCGGGGCGGTCTTGTTGCCGACTTCTGCGATGCGGGTCGTTGAGCGTAGCGTCGTATTTCGTACCCGGTCGACGCGTTGGACGCCGAGGATGCTACGCTCCATTGCCCTCTGACAAATCTTGAGTTTGGACTTCTGGAGCTCGGTCAACGACCATGTCTGCGCACCGTAGGTTAGGACGGGCAGGATGCATATGTCAACGAGTTTGCGTCTTAATGACATAGGAAGGTCGCCCTTCATATACGCTTTCATGGACCAGTAGCTCTTCCAGGAATGGTCGATACGGCGGCTGATTTCTCGATAGTGCCTGTTTTCGAAGCTTGCTATCTGGCCCAGGTAGATATACTCGTCGACGTATTTTATGATCTGCCCGTCTACCTCGACCCTACGTTTCGTGCTGTTTGACATTAACTTGGTCTTAGTCCGATTCATCTGAAGTCCAACCTCAAGACTTGCCGTGCTCAGTTCCTGTAGCATCTCCTGGAGTTCATGTGCTGTGGGAGCAAAAAGAACAATATCATCTGCAAAACGCAGATTTGTAAGGCGTTTGCCATTGACATCAATGCCTTTTGTTGCCCAGGACGTGGAGAGGGTTTTTAATTCCTCCTGGAGGACTGAAGTGAACAGGATCGGCGAGAGCGGGTCGCCCTGTTTAACACCTTATTGAATTTCAAATATTGGTCCTGTATTGTCGAGTGTGATGTTAGCCGTACTATTGTTGTATATTGTTTTAAGTAGTGATATATACGCTGCCAAATATCCATTTTTTTTCTTTTTTTTGCGCATTAAATAAAACTATTTAAATCCTCGCATATCAAAGTTCACACCGCTACGTATCTTCAATGTGTGCGTTTCTACCAACAGAAAATCTATCTCTCTGTGTGTAAACAATACCTCGGAATATCGAGCCGTCTTTTTCTGTGCAGTTGAAGAAATGGGAGCCTGTCAAATACCTCCGAGTTACCCTGGACGGTGGTCCTTTGGACATTTCCGTCTGGCGCGGTTTCCTAACGTGGATGACCGCAGTACAGCCTGCAGACCTGCCAGCACGACTGACTGCTCTTTTTTTTGTTATTAAAAACATTGTGTAAAATATGTGTTTATACACTGTCCCGCAAAACTGTATGCACAGTTAAACCTTCTTGCCGACAATCCAGAGACCAGATGCGCGGAGTTATTTGGCTTGACCATGTAAGATATGTATATTACAAGAGGGACTCCACAAATACGACGATATTCAAATTTTTTTGACGGACGAGGAAGATATATCGCGTTTATTGAGAATTTAAATTTCCAACAAGTTTAATACTATAGCTATATCCGAACCACACCGTTTTGATACTTACTTGAGACAATCTTTATGTTACCTACCTATCTTAATGTTATTGTCAGTATGTGGTATCTTGTATGTACTCTGTTGTTGTTGTCTCTTGTATTGTGTCCGAATAAATGTTTTTCTTTCTTTCTTTCTATAGGGAGTAAACTAGCAATCGTAGCCCATTGATGACTACCGATGAATTACGTAGACACCCGCACAATTGTTATGCAAACGTTGCCCTCTTTTGTCCCCTTTCTTCTATGGGCCACCGGAAACTCACAAAACCCTCGAAACACGATCGCAAAACTATCACGCCGGTATCATGTGAGCGAGAGTTACTTCCTCGGTCGTGCTGGCCCATTTCAGCTACCACGCAGGAATAGCACTAGAACATGCGTATGAGCAATGGTATCTTTTCATTTCGTTGATCTAGAAGTATGATAGTATCTATACTTCAAGAGGTTACAGAAGTACCTATTTTACAAGAATATCAGCTTGATCCTACCAGGGGTTGTTGAGAAAAATAAACAAGAACCAAAAGTTATCCTACAAGGGCCCCATATATTCCTTGAGGTATTGAACCCTAAAAACAACCTATAACAATATACCCTACTTTTCAGTATGGATAACCAATAATAGGTTTAAAAGAGGATAACATTTTCTGAAAAGTATAATAAAATAAAATAAAAATAAAAGTGTGAATATAATTTATAATATATTTCAGATGTAACAATTAACTGTAATTTTTGCAGATTATATAATTGCAAAACACTTAACACATTATGAATAAATGCAAACCTATAAAAATGCAGTCAATAAAATAAACCATAAAATCTAATCCTAATATAGCACGCCATCATTATTAAAACAATATTGAACGTCATACAATAATTATTAAAAAAAAGCCGCGAGACCGCTGTGATGTACAAAAATTATCTATTGTAAAATTTACTAAAAGTAAAATAATAATGCAGCCCGTGGATTTTATATAACGATATGTAAAATGTAAAAACGATTAAAATTGCCTTTCATTAAAATTGTGATTGTAAAATACTACCTAACTAAAATGTGACCTTACATTCTTTGTGTGATAATGTAACCTAGAGAAAGAGAAGCTATCTCACAAAAATTTCATTCTGCGTTTCGTCCACCATAAGTCATGTAGATTCAATTTTGGAGAATATAATATTGGCATAAAATAATATCATCCAGAAACATTAAATTTTTCATAAATAATTAATGTAAAACAATATAGCTTATATAAGGAAGTAAGTTATTTTTTATGAATTTTTTTTCTGTACAGAAATAAATAAGGATTTTTATTTTAGATCTAAAAGAGAACTAAAATAATTAAAAGTTGGTTTACGTCTTTATCACTCATGTTCTATAATTTTTTTCAATATATAAAATAATAAAAAGTTTGATTTTGCACCAAATTTTTAAATTTTTTAAAATAAAGTATTTAAATTAACTTAAATATTTTATATGATTTTAAAAAATCTATGTAGAATTTTGTTTACTTATCGATAAAAAGTCACACCGTCACTTTTTGAGTGACTGGAATAACTTTTAATTTTCTAAGTATTTTTTTACACTTATCCAAATGTCTATGACCTAGACAGATTAGTGTGCGTCGGAATGTTACTGACATAAATACAGTACATTGACTTGTTTACATCGAAACAAATAGCTTTGAGTTGGCTTGTCTAGGTACAATATTACAAAAGTTGTTTGTTTTTTTCTACTTATTCCAAGCGAAATTGATATTATTTAGAAGAAATTTAATAATATTAAATGCTCGCTATAAATTTGAGAGATATTTTTACTCATAAGTTACAATTAGTTTTGATGGAAAACACAAGATACAATATACCACTCAACAAACATTGTAAACGTGCCAATACAAAATCACTTAAAAATCAACACAAAATTTCTGCCTATGTATTTTTCTGAGTCATTAGGGAATTGATACTAGTTTAAAAAAAAAAGAATGTATAATTGATTCATTTTTACAACAGTAAAAAATACGTACTGGTACATAAGATTGCAAAAGTTTAAAAACAAAAGAAAAAAGTGGATACGAAACATTTGTTGCTTAAAATTACCAATATTATGGAGATAAAAATATTCGAGTTCTCTCCTGTTGTATAAAGATTATAACAATCGCATAAAAAATGAACAATACTTCAATGTAACATCAATTACAACAGTTGATATATAACTATCTCCAAAAATTCGACGTATAGTAGTAGTATAAATAACAACACACTAAACTTTAACGTAGTCGGTTAAACAATATCCTACATATCATATATTATCCAATTCCACAAAACCTTATAAAAATCGGTTCTGCAGTTTATGAAATCGTAGTAATTAGTTTCTATTTCGGTAGTCAGATCTTTAAAAATATTGGAGATTGACATATAAATACTGAGATTATGTCAGATATATTTTTCGTTTTTTGCTGTGCATCTGGTGTGCAATAATAAAATAAATAAAATGAAATGACAATACAAAACACACGAAACTTGTAAAAATATTTCACGAAAACACAAGCCTTTTTAAGCGAAAATACATCTAAACGAGAGTCCTTCAGTTAATGATCAAATACAAAAGTATCTTCAAAATACGCCCAGTCTTGATAGTATTGCTGCTCTAAAATACATTTGAAAAAAAAATATATGTATACATGTAAAAAGAACTTTTTTGTAATTTTAATAGTTGCTACAAAAATTGCACAGGTTATAAAGTACGTAAAAATTACGTATATTGTATAATTCGGACTTACTCTAAACTATAAAGTTATACTATTGCATAGAACTAAATGCAGTCTTTCATTTCAAAATACTCTGGGTGGTTGTACAAACCATACATTATCATATTCATTACAAGATTTAAGGATCCAAGAAAAGCCAAAAATCCTTGTATAGTATGTATAAGGTTACAAAAATATATAATTACAATAAATTCCTTTAAAACAATAATTGTACCAAAATAAATGAATGTGATGTTGATAGTTCATTAGTCTTATTTTAACATTAGTCTCACTTATATTTGTAAAAATCTTCATAATAATTATTTTCAATACAAAATGTATATAGAAAATTTTAAACATGAAAAATGTTATGAAAGATTTTTAAGTTTTCAAAACTTATTGCACTTTAATTATGCCGGTTATGATAAAATAATTGCATTTCTTTTTAAACTTCCCTATTTAACAATGAGCGATTTCAGAAAAACGTAGTCCAGCGCTCATAAAAATAAAAAATAAACGTAACTAAGTATGAGTTATGATTTTTTTTTGCTGGTTATCTCATGTGAAGTCATTTTGAAAATTATTCCTGTTAAATAAAATAATATTGGCTGCCATTATTATGTACGAAAATATTACTGGAATATTACAATATTCCATTGGATACATAATACACAAATCAATGCTAAAATATTAGGATATGTATCATATTCTTTTTGTAAATACATAATACGCATACATATAGTATTAAATATAATTATTTATAATTTTATAGCTTATTGCTATCAATTTTATCATAATCTAACAATAAATTTGTACCAGACAATTTATATCTTTTACACGTATTGTTAACAACAACTAACCTAGTTGCTATGATTATATATATTCACTTTTTCTTAATCAACAAGTATATAAAACGTTAATATAATATAAAAATCGGATTCTTTGCGTGTCTATAAAATACGTGTACGGTTTGTCAACAATTCGCGTCAGTTTAACATAACTGTAAATAACCTGTAATAATAGATCGCGGCAACATTTAAAATTGACTAATACATTAAAATTTAAATGTTAGCGATGCGTTATAGATATGTGAACGAGTAAGGAGGAAAGTTCTAGATCTTCGGAGAAGCCGTTCCTTAACACCACGCTCCTGTAGCCAGTACGAAGACACCTGAACGGATACGTCGCTTGTCCGATGAAGTTGGGATCACCGAACATGTCCTCATCTTGTACCAGAAACCTGATCAAGGCCAGATCTGGATTCGTCACTTCGAACTCGCATATGTCGTTCCATATAGGGTTTATACCGTTGTCAGCTAAAAGATATAACATTCATATTTTACAAAGTTGATAAAGTATGTTGTTTTGATTATGATGATGATGATATGAATGATGATGATGATGATGATGTCTTCCTCCGTATCCGACGACAGCTCCTACTTTCAATTGCCTGGCCCTCTTCTCCTGGTGGCAGCGAATATGGCTGCCAGAGCCAAACATAGTGTTAAAGTCGCAATTGCACGGGCGCAGTTAAGCTGACCCAGAGGCGTCATAATTGTACATAGGAGGGCGTGGGCTGGGTTTTTAGAAGTTTTACTTTAACCTGTCTCAGATCAAGGCAAAAAAAATCAAGCCTTTATGTTAGACTATTTTTGAAGCTGTTACTTCGTGGAGGTATCATTACAGCGAGAGGCACCTCCTCGGCAGTGCCTACCTAATTCGTCGGCAATACCGCGTCGTAAGAGATAGGAAATCTCACAGCGAGGTCGTCACAGATAAGTACTTTCCAGATATTTCCAAAACGAGTACAAAAGACGCCACGTCTTTAAAAGACACAACATTGATTTTGTTTTTCACGTGCGACAACTTCGTAAGAATATACAACATTGACTTTGGATAACACTTTGACATTGAATGGCCTGAATACCCAAATGCAAATATCAGTCGCGTTACGAGCGAGGTTTGCAGGCGAAATATATCAGAGCGCATGAAATTTGTTTACCATTTTAAACTGACACATGAGAAATGGATGTGAGATTTTTTTTTTTTTTAGATAGAATCTATGCTGAGACTGAAGGTCAGTGCAACTTCATCGATATGAGTGGCGAGCCCCTATGGTAAGCTCAAGCCACTGTATTTGTGCGAACGTGTGTGCTGTTGTCCATGTCAGGGTGTAGTTGTGGTCTGAAATGCGTCCGCGTCCGGATCCTCCGGACGGGGTGTAGTGTACCTGCAACACGGCTGTCTCTGTTTTCGTGTCTCTATGATACGTGTAACAGCTGTAGTGATAACGTCGTCTTCGTCAGCCAGAACATGTCTGGGACGTCGACCGACGTTGGTCACGCAGTCGGGGTTGTATGCCGCTGCATTCGTGACTAGGGTTCATGCGAGATTTAAGCAAGAGATAGTGCCACACTGTATGCATGTAGTCGGATTGGGCCGGTACAACCGGGGAAATATCTCTTATACGAAACCGGTGTAAAGTGACAGAGGTGCTGTCGCATTTCGTGCGGTGTGTAAGTATCCGGTGGCCATAGAGGGACAAGGAGGAAGGGGGGGGAAACGAATATGTATAGCCTCGATGCGGATGTCTATTGGCGTCGGTAGTCATAAAAATGGCTCCAATTGCTCGTTTGCCCCTATCGAAAGAAGCTTATGTCCAGCTATGATCCGATTTTTGTTTTTTTTTTATCGTATAGGGGGGCAAACGAGCAGCCAGAGCCATTTTCATTACTACCGACGCCTACAAACATCCGCATAGAGGCTATACAGATGCGCTGCCCTCCTTTCTCCTCCCACCTCCATGGGCCACCGGCTACTCACACAGCCGTCACTTTACGCTGGTCTCGTGTAAGCGAGAGGTACCTCCCCGGTCGTGCCGGCCCAATACTATTGCATACACTCTTCTGCAAAAGAAACGGCTGTTTTTCTTTCCTGAAAACAATATGATACAAAAAAGGATTTAAGTCTTCTTAATATATT
>LUGF01046784.1:547770-559216 GCA_001625245.1 Calycopis cecrops | reverse complement strand
CTCCACGGGCTACTTACACACCGCACGAAACGCGACAGCACAGCTGTCACTTCACGCCATTCTCGTGTAGACGAGAGGTACCTCCCTAGTACTAGGTTGTGCGGTGGTGTAGTTGTTTTCAACCATCCAATAGATATTCCACTAAAAGTAGAAACTTTTTTGATTGTTAACGGGTCTGTCCATCTTGCCTCGCGATATCTGGTCTTGTATAAGTGACTGCGAAAAGGCTGTTGTGTAACTAGGGAAGCGCCCTCTATTAAATTTGAATATGAAATTATTGGAGGGTAATTTTTGGCGCTGTCAGTATAACACTTTTCCTTCAAACCATCCTTCCTTTCAGCGGTAGAACGTTACGTACGGAAATAACTGCATAACATAGACCTCCCCCATAGATATCCAGAGCAACTGATTGCTTACTATTGTACCTACATAATAATAGGTACCTTTAATTGTGGTTTTAAAAATAGGCTGCATCGATGTTTCATAAGCGAATACCGTAGGGTTTGTTTTCATTACGCAACACTAATATGTTGTTGAAAACGATCATTGTAGCCAAATACGAGTAAAAGTTGCACAAGCCTACGTGGTGTGAATCGCACAAGTTTTGCGAAAGCGCGCTTGGTAAGTACATCGCGATTCACTTTGAAATTTTACAATTTCACTGAATAACGAAGAGCATCGCATACTAATGTATTACGTACGAGATGTTCTGTATTACTTGTTAAAAGTGGCCCATGAGGGTTGGAGGAAGATGGAGGGCAACGCATCTGTATATCGTTTATGCGGATGTCTAGGGACGTCGCTAGTTATGAAATTGATGATGACTTATAGTAGGTATAAGGGGGCAAACAAGGGACCGGAGTAATATATATATAGTATAGGTACACTTTTTTTTTATGGTATGGGAGGGCAACCGAGCGGAATCGGAGTCATTTTCATGACTACCGACGCCCACAAACATCCGCATAGAGGCTATACAGATGTGCTGCCCTCCTTTCTCCTTCCACCTCCATGGACCACCGGCTACTTACACACCGCACGAAACGCGACAGCACAGCTGTCACTTTACGCCGGTCTCGTGTAAGCGAGAGGTACCTCCCCGGTCGTGCCGGCCCATTTCGACTGCATGCAAGCATGCAGTGTGGCACTACCTCTTACAAAATCTTAGATGATGTCTTAGATGATGGATTTGCAAGTTTTGAAGAATTGACGCGGAGACGCTTTTGTGCATGGGACAGGGGGCGAGAATAGGAACCTCACACAATTGCACGGTCCCTAAGTTGTTGGGTTGTGTTGCTACATCACTGTGGAGGTGGCCGCTTAAGGGACTAGCCGTCGGAATAATTCTTTTTTTATATCTCTATGGAATAATGAGTATGAGGGAATAATGAGTGCACTTGTGTCTGCGCAAACACTTGTGCACAATAATATGTCCTGAGCATCTGGCTCGTCTATATAGAGATGGTAGCCGCTTTCCGCAATTGTCGGTTCTCCTTTATACTTTTTGCATTAAAATAACTGCGAGTCGAAATAGGGGATGAATAGTAGTTTACGACCTATAATAATAATTTGACCTACCGAATGTCTACCTACACAAAAAAAAAATAATAAATTGGTCGAAACATGGTGTTCGAACACAAAACATCGAGTTCAACCATATCTAATGTGACACGAGCCTTAGTCATAATGACGTCCTATATGGTCGGTCCCTTCAATGTCCTTTTATATTTATTTTATAGAAGTGTTCACCTTTATAGAGTGCAGTATGTCATAGTTGCGCTAAGCCCAACTTGCTTCTTGTGAAGTCCTTTTCCATTTTGGAAGGTCCTGAATCTTTTTAGGGTTCCGTACTTCAGATCTCAGAATAATGATGAATTGGGATTGGGATGAATGTGAAATTCACGTTAACTACAAGTGTCTCAATCTTTTAAAGTACAGAAAAATTTAACTTCTAAGGCTATTCAACCAAAATTACTGCCATTTAAGTGCATATTTTCTATGCAATCGTACAATAACTAAAACCTATGTTACCTGTAGCTTAGGTCCAAAAATTTTCAAGCAATGAATTTAAAAAAGTTGCCGAAGAACGTTTGTATAATAGATGATCCCATCAAAAACATCCTGTAAAAAAAGTCTGGCAGCTCAGATTTTCTACCATAAAAAGTTGTGACATTTATGTAATACCAAGCCGGTTAATTTATGTAGTCCCTACTTAAGGAACCTTCTGACTTCTGACTGAATTTTAGGCTTCCTGTTATATCCACTACAAAGTTATAGGGGATCGAAATTGGCCTGAATTGCTTCAAGAAAAGGATGGTACAGCCGTGGCGCTTTTTTGCTCGACTTGGCAGTGGCACTGCCGTGCCCCCAGACATTACCTACAATGTGAAATATTGTCGAACTGTTTCTGTGTAATAATTATTCTAAGTGATGGAATTGTATACTCGTACGTATTTAATTTAGTCCTCTGAGTTTCTTTCGGCAATAGGTACCTACACATCATTGCTGTCGTTCAAAATGTACTTTTTATAATTCTATTTTACAATAAATATAAATTTGAGAAAGATGTTTTTACATCTTAATATTATTTAATTAATCAGAAGATTTATATATTTATTCGCACTATAAATAGTTGATTAATTCTTAATCATGATTATTTATATCACTGAGAAACCAATTCAAACTTAAATTTGGCCATTTCATACAAAACGAGTAAAGGCGCAATAAATTATAAATTAATGTTTGTCAACCTTTATAAGTCAGGCCTGAACCTCTAGCGCCGAATTAAGCTCTGTAAGGCCCTACTCGCTTGGAGACCTTGGAGTTGAAAACGGGGCCCTTTTAAGGGTACAAAAATGATATTAAGGCCCTAAGTCCCTGGGTCCGGTGCTGCGTACCCACGTCGCTACAGAGCCCTCGATATACTAGTCAGAATCACACTTGACAGTTTTTATAAGATATTACGCCGTCACATTTACATAAGATCTTAATGGATCCACCTAAACAAATCGATTCAACGCGTTTTTATGTATTCTCGTGCGCGTTACGAATCGATTCTCGCGTCCGAGGTGAACCCGTAAACTCTCGCCGCGTATGTCAGTTTTATCTGACGCAGCTATTATTTATGACGTGTCCGTTGTATTTCGGCATTGGATCTTGATGCACGATTACATCCCGAAGATGCACGAATTAGATCCGATGATCATAGAATTGATCGGTTTTATGAACGTGACAAGAAGTGTAATGTTATTATAATTATTATTTTAATGCAATTATCATTGTAGTTTCAGAAAGAAGCAGCGCATTCATGCATTTAGCCGAATCGGGTCGGCACGACCGCCTCTCGCTTACACGAATTACCGGTGTAAAGTGACAGCTGTGCTTTAGAGGTTTTTGTTTCTTGCAGTAAGGAGGGCAAGCATCTATGGGTTTCGCGGCGGTAGTCATGAAAATGACTCCGGACTAAAAGAAAAAAAAACCTATACTAATATTGTAAAGCGGAAGAGTTTCTTTGTTTGGTTGAACGCGCCAAACTCTGGGACTGCTGGTCCGAATTAAAAAAATATTTTACTGTTAGATGTCTATTTATCGAGGAAGGCTATGGACTAAGGACCATCACTCTGGAGATGATTATGCCAGCGAGACCGCGTGTCTCGGGTGGTTAATGATATTCTATCTAGGTAGTTAAAATGTATGTTTTTTATTTTGTGCCTAACTTTTCCTTATTATCGACTCGAATATTTACCAGTCCCGTTTCGTGCGGTGTGTCCATCCATTGTCTAGGGGCGTTGGTAGTCATTAAAAAATTAAAAATAATTCATTTTGAAATCTAATATATAAAATTCTCGTGTCACGGTGTGCGTGATTGAACTCCACCGTAACGGCTGGACCGATTGTCATGAAATCTTGTGTGCATACCGGGCTTGTCTGAGAATCAGTCGACATCTATTTTTCATCCCGATATTCTCACGGGATCTAAAGTTACGCGGGTGAAACCGCGGGGCGCAACTAGTATTGTTATAATTTAATAACCTGATTTTTATTGTTACTCAATGTTACCTACATGTACTATGTAATTTAATGTGTATTTATTTATTTATACAAGATGTTAATCTAGTATTAATAAAAATGATGAAATATTGGTGATGATAAATGCATAAAAATATGAAAGTAATAAAGTCTCTATGTGTGATATCTCTATACGTGATATCTCTAAACGTGATATTATACGAAGATCGTATAGACCACATAATATCTTCGTATAATATCACGTATCTTAATTCTAAACATTAATATAATATTATGTTTAATTTATACTTAGATGATAAAAACACTAAATTTGAACATAAAGTGAGTTTCATGATCTCTCAAAGTATTTGCTTGATGAAATTATAACATTACGTAAGACGACCAATTAAAGGTTTTTATTTAAGTAATAAAATAAAATAAAGAAAGTAGATGAACATGTCGTTATGTAACGCCACTATGTACGGATCTAAAGTTTTTAAGATAATAATTATATTTAAGGTGATAAATACATTTGATACTAAAATATGGAATTGAAATCAATTTCGGTGAAATATTTTTGAATTCAGCGTTTCAACAGCTTTATTAAATTTATCGTGGGAAGTAAGCAAAAATAATGTAGGTACGTACGTTTTCATGTTCAAGTTATTTATGAATTCATGGATGTTGTTCACTGGTTTTGTTGTTTGTTTTATAGTCCACCTAGATAATTTACACCTATATATAAAATACATATTATAAAACTTTTATTTTATGGTATAGGAGGGCAAACGAGCAGCCCACAAACATCCGTATACAGGCTATACAGATGAGCTACCCTCTTTTCTCCTCCCACCTCCATGGGCCACCGGCTACTTACACACCGCACGAAACGCGACAGCACAGCTGTCACTTTACGCCGGTCTCGTGTAAGCGAGAGGTAACCTCCGCAGTCGTGCCGGCCCAATTCGACTGCATGCAAGGATGCAGTGTGGCACGACCTCTTACAAAACAACATGTATACATACAAGGTCAATAAAAGCGAGAGCTATTAAATTAAACCAAGTTAAATAGCGATCTTTTAAGACAAGCAGAACACCAAAAAGCAGCTGAACTAAACATACGTATTAGGAAGTCCATCCGTAAAGATGTTCGACACCATAAGCATAGCGTTATTTTGGAGACACTGGAAAACCATCGAGGACCGAAAGTCTTTCGGAAAAGGCTCAAAAAAGGCAATCCACAAATAAGTAAGCTTACTACAGACGGCGGAAATATAACCACAGATAGGTTCGAGATCTTACATCACGTAGAGAAATTCTACGAGAAACTCTACAGTTCACAAATACCAGAACCTAAAACAGATCAGAAAGACCAAAGGGCGAAACTTTCAAGACATACCACTGAAGATCTTCCGGATATAAGCCTGTATGAAATAAAGAGAGCCATTGCCAAAATTAAAAATGGAAAATCGCGGGGTGAAGATCAAATCCTGGCTGAATATTTAAAATACGGAGGTAAACCAGTACTGAAACAACTACAACTGCTATTCAACCTTATTTGATGGTATAACACCGCAATCCTGGAAGAGGGCAATGGTCACAATATTGCACAAGAAAGGAGATAAGACCCTGCTGACAAATTATCGCCCGATTTCCTTACTTAGTACAATATATAAGCTATTTACAAAGGTGATCACCGCTAGACTAGCTAACAGACTGGACTTTGCCCAACCAGTAGAGCAAGCAGGATTCCGGAGGGGGTTCTCTACGATAGACCATATCCACACAGTAAGACAAGTATTGGAGAAGTGCCACGAATACAATAAACCCATAGTAGTGGCCTCTGTCGATTACGAGAAGGCCTTCGATACCATCGAGCACTGGGCAGTGGTTCACTCTCTCCAAAGAACTATGGTGGATACTAGATATATAGAAGTCATCAAAGAGGTCTACCAAACGGCCACACTGCAAGTAAAGCTGCATGAGCTCTCGAAGCCGATACCTGTAAAAAGAGGCGTAAGACAGGGTGACACTATTTCTCCCAAGATATTTACATCGTGCTTGGAAGATATTTTTAAACTCCTCGACTGGTCTGATATAAATGGAGAACGGTTATCCCACCTTCGTTTCGCTGACGACATTATTATCTTCAGCGAATCCATACAAGAGCTGGAAAGTATGACTCAAGAACTTTACGATGCCTCTCTAGCTGCTGGTCTAAAGATGAACACGGCGAAAACCAAAATCATGTGTAGAGACCCCACTACAGATCACATCATGGTTGCGGGAAACAGGATAGACCGCGTGGAGGAATATGTATACCTAGGGCAAACACTATCTCTAGATAAAAATGGGCAATCGAGGGAAATGCATCGTCGAATCCAACTTGGATGGGCGGCATTCGGCAACCTTTCCGAAGTGCTCAAAGATAGTGACGTGCCCTTGAACCTAAAGCGCCAGTTGTTTGAACAATGTGTCTTGCCTGTTATGACTTATGGCTCGGAAACATGGACGATCACTGCACAGACTATCCACCAACTCCAAGTCACACAGAGAGCCATGGAGCGCGCTATGCTCGGTATCTCCATCCGAGACAAAATCCGTAATACGGTCATCAGGAGCCGCACTAAAGTCACTGACATAGCAAACGTCATCTCGCGTAAAAAGTGGGAATGGGCTGGCCACGTTGCAAGACGGAACGATGGGAGATGGAGCACTAAGGTGTCGGAATGGAGACCCCGCACCGGCCACAGAAACGTGGGCCGACAAATGACAAGGTGGGCCGACGATATCATAAAGACCGCCGGTAAAAGATGGATGACAATGGCAAGAGATCGTCGAAAATGGCGTGAAATGAAGGAGACCTTCACTCAGCAGTGGGTGGCTATAGGTTGAAGAAGAAGAAGAAATAGCGAAAAAGTGTAATCATGTTTTGTACCGTACTCGTACAGGGAGAATGACCCCGGCCGCTCATAGTCGCGATCAGCTGATGATACAGCGTGTACGACATGAGAACTTTAAAAAATTCCTGTGGCTAAACTATTGCCCCGATTGATCTGATTTTTGTTGTGTAGCCTGGAAATTATACACTAAATATGTGGTTTCATTTAAAGCCTTTCGCTTATATCAACCTTGTATAATGCTGCAGTCCTCAGTATATACTGTATTATCTATGCTGCAGTCGGTGTCTCGACTTGAAGTACACTATTGTAGGGCAAAATAATGGTTTGACAATTCGGCCACATAACATTACACGTTACCATGACAACATATTTTCTAATATTGACAAGACAACGGTTGGCTAGTCTATAATAAAAGAAATTTGACGTATTTTCTACTATAGGTTCTTTGTTCGTACCCAATCAACTATTCTTTTTGTTCAATGTCCTGATGGATGAAAAACTGTCTAGATCTTTTTCATTTTTCAGCGCAGCCATCTCTAAAAACTTTAGAAACTTGTGTACCTGTATTAAAAATACCCGCTTTTTATTACAACATGTATCATTAAATTCTTAATCGAGTTCAAAAACCCAGCCTAATTGAATGCTGTAAAAATTTTTAAAGTATGGTTTATGGGTTGAAGAACAAGTTTAACCCAAAGATCTCTTAAAACCTTGAGTGATTTATTGACAGGACACTAGACAGAAGCTGTAACTTCAAAACCCTTGTGGATTATACAGCACTTAAACATGTCCACGTTGTTAAGGTCCACCATAAACGTGTTATCAAAACGTTTTATTGATTTTGACGATCTTTTAGAGAGTTATTTCTTGGTAGGAATGAGGGCATTCAACTTAAGGAAGGTATCTCTGCCATGAGATGACTAATCTGATAATTTTGGTAAGAGGTAGTGCCACACTGCATGCTTGCATGCAGTCGAATTGCGCCGGCACGACCGGGGAGGTACCTCTCGCTTACACGAGACTGGCGTAAAGTGACAGCTGTGCTGTCGCGTTTCGTGCTGTGTGTAAGTAGCCGGTGGCCCATGGAGGTGGGAGGAGAAAGGAGGGCAGTGCATCTGTATGGACTCTGTGCGGATGTTTGTGGGCGTCGGTAGTCATGAAAATGGCTCCGGCTGCTCGTTTGCCCTCCTATATCATAAAAAAAAATAAATGAAAGGTTAAATTACTTGAAAAGGGATGGAAACGACGACGGAAAAATATACATGACCACAGTCCATATATTTACAAATATGGTTTTTAAGTACTTTTAAGGTAAAATATACATGTGGTTAAACTATATGTAGGGACCAATTTAGGTACGGTATGTTAGGAAAATCAAAAATTTCTGACAACGATACAATGCCTTGTCATATTGTTGCCGATTGTTCTATCGGAAAGGCTAATTGATTGAAGGTTCTCCAGACAGCGCTTACCATACAACACTGCACAGACAACTATGGAGAAGAGATTGCGGTCATAATCCTCACCATAGAGGGACAGACAAAGAAGAAGATGAATGAATTGAAAATGATGATACAACTCCGATACACCTGTCGAGACAGGAATATCTTACGAACAAAATACAAATATGATCGATTTAAGCATAGATATCAGATCTTTCTTTATATCTCTATGGATTTAAGAATGAAATGAAAAGTGCGCAGCGACGTGAACGGCACAAGCGCCGAAAAACGTTACGCTGTGCATGAATAGTTTCACACCATTTCATTTATATTTAAGTCTCATACCACGAGCCTTAAATATCGTTTTAAGGAGTAAAAGGAGCTTGTGACGTTTATTCTACGGCGCTCTCTGTGGTGGGCCTGTGGCTTGTGTGCACTGGCTGCTGACGATAATGATGAAGGAACTCCAAAGGCTACAGATATCGTACATTATATAAAATGCTTCAAAAAAATCTCTGACGTCATTGACCCCTATCAAATAAGGATTAGGGTATTGTGATGGATTCATCAAACAGCCTATCTCAAACGATACCTTTAAGTGAGTACTCAAAAGCAATCACCATTCTTCCGCAATTACGTCACTATAGTCCTGTCCGACGTCAGCCTTTGATTGGACGCCATTCAAAGCTTTTAGAGCTTTTTGTAAAAGTTTTTTCTTCAAAACTCTCACCAATTTATTACATTGTTGGACGGAGCTTATAAAAAAATAATGTTTTTTTTTGTTTACAACAATGTTAGTTACCCGACTGCGATGGGATCATCATGTTTTTGAGTCTGTTTATAAATGTGTGTGTACGTATATTATTAGGCACATCACTTAGCTTAAGGTAAACATAGGTTTAATAATTCGTACTAAGTAAGCTTAAGTACTAAGTAAGTTCTGGTTAAGCGAAGAAATTAAAATCTCAGCTATCCTTAAACCTAGGTTAATTTTAAAACAAAACCTTAAGTAGGTATAGGTCGTCCTAGTTTAATTTCGGCTATGGGCCAGCTTTATAAGGTCGAGCCGTCCGTGCAGGCATATTAAAGCTCGCAATTGTTTGTTCAGACACAAGTGAACTCTCTATTCCCTTATTCTCCTATTCTTATGGGACGGCAATTTGACACGATCAAAGAGAAATCAGGTCAACCACACAAATACGTAAGAAACTGATAGTGTAAAAAATGTTATTATGTTGTGTCAAGTTAATGTAGCGTCTATACAATCTTTTAATATAGTCTTCTGACGATATCGAAAAATGGAAAAAGAAAGTAAATAATGGAGATAAAAATAAGTTAAGATTTATCTACTCATTTAATATAAGTCAAGCAAATATTTATTAGCTCTATGTTAAGTAATAAAAATAAATGAAAAACTTTTTTAAAGTTCAGATTGTATGTGCTGAGTTCCAAAAAATAAGTATATCATAGATAATTCTGTATATACTAGAGAAGTATATAGAATGAGTTGTTATACATATCACATAATATACATTTTTATAACTTTTATTTGCTTGATTAAATACTAATTTATTCTTATTGAAAATAATAAAGGTCAATGCGAAACATAGTAAATTGTACTATCCCACGTCGATGAGACGTTTGTCATGTGAAATATCGGACGTAAACTTCACGAATGCACCGGCCATTATTAATTCGGTGTAAATGGGGCACGAGCAGGTACCAACCACGAACCCTGCGGTATGCGCGCTCATTCGCTTTTTGCCCACCTTTCGAGTCGCGCGCAACCTTCCTCTATTGTTACGTGCATTTCTCTCGTGGGAACCAGCCACTCTCGTGCTTTACCATCTGTGCACCGGCTGCGGGAACTGTAACACGTATTATGTGGTAGATATCTGTGAGATCATATTAGTGGCTAGTGGAAGTTTTGTGATGAAAAGGACATAGTGCATCTGGTACAAGCGGATGAAATGGCGGTGACCTTGGTATGTAACAAAAATATTGATAAATATCGTGGTACTCCGAAACGGCTCGACCGATTTTGATGACATTCTCTGTGGTCTGTTAAGTCAGTGAATAAAGTATCTCAATTTTTTTATCCCAATATTTCCATGGAATCTTAAATTACAAGGATGAGTCGTTCGGAGCTGCAAATGTTTTTGTTTTTGTTATTAAACTGTTTTATTTTCCTTGCCCTGTTTGTTTGGGTCAAATCTTTCAAGCTTAATAACCCCATATGCAATACCAATGAGGGTAAAATATAGAGCACAATATTATGTAAGTTGAAAAATGCGATGTTGTACATTTGTATAGTTAATATACTTATTTTAGATACGTGCGTACGGTAAGATCATATAAGATGCGATAGGCATTTTTTTGGTAAGAACATTACCTATTTACCACGTTTAACCTATTTTTTGTCTGTTGCCAGCTATGGAATTTTTGAAACCTCCAAGATTTCGTTAATTTTATGATGATGTAAGTAAAATACACTAAACATTATTATGAAATAAATGCAACCAGATTATGTATGACACAAATTACTCAGTAATAATTTAATATACATTTCGAAGCATAAACATAATTTAGATTTTCCTTATAATTTCCGCACTTTCATTGAGCATTCGTGTTTTCCCTCTCCTTATATCATACACAGTTTCTGTGAAAGTAATAATATATGCCTTAATTGTTATTGTTCTATTATTTCGTACTAATAATTTATTTGTATAAAATTTAATAATTGTTTTTAGTTGCTTTGTGGTTAGATTTATAGACAAAAATAAAGTCTGGAATATAAAATATTGGTATGATTTTCAAGATATTTATTGGTATAAAATATAATTATTGTATTTAGTTGCTTTGTGGTTAGATATATAGATAAAAATAAAGTCTGGAATATAAAATATTGGTATGATTTTCAAAATACTTATTGGTATAAAATATAATTATTGTATTTAGTTGCTTTGTTAGATAGTTAGATTTATAGATAAAAATAAAGTCTGGAATATAAAATATTGGTATGATTTTCAAAATACTTATTCGTATAAAATATAATTATTGTACGTAGAACCTCGTTAAGTCGAACCTCGATAAG
>LUGF01046784.1:512568-547474 GCA_001625245.1 Calycopis cecrops | reverse complement strand
AATTTAATAATTGTTTTTAGTTGCTTTGTGGTTAGATTTATAGATAAAAATAAAGTCTGGAATATAAAATATTGGTATGATTTTCAAAATATTTATTGGTATAAAATATAATAATTATTGTATTTAGTTGCTTTGTGATTAGATTTATAGATAAAAATAAAGTCTGGAATATAAAATATTGGTATGATTTTCAAAATACTTATTGGTATAAAATATAATTATTGTATTTAGTTGCTTTGTGGTTAGATTTATAGATAAAAATAAAGTCTGGAATATAAAATATTGGTGTGATTATCAAAATATTTATATATAAGCTGAGCGTGGATTTAGTTTGTTGTGTTGAATTTTTGAACCAGGAGAATTTGCATCAAAATCCGTTCAGGCGTTTTCATGTGATAGTGTGACAAATAAACAGATAAACAGACAAAAATTGTAAAAACCGTTGAAACTGGTTCCGTTAACAATTTTAAGTAATATTTTTTTATTATAATTTCAATTAATCAATTCTCCTTAATTAAATTAAAAAAAAATGGGGTTAACCAAATAGTTTTTTTCAAATAGGTATCTTCTATGTACAGACTTTGGACTCTCTTTAATATTATTACATGGTTAAATATATAGATTAAACATAATATAATTTATGCACACTGTAATTTATAAATAATTAACTTACTATCTTTAATGCTAGTACAAAGCTACTAACTATCCCATCAGTTTGGAGTATATATTTAAAATAAAAAATCTTGCCATTTCTGTGGTGACAACGGACAAATCAAGACGAGAATGAAATGAAAAAGCCTGGAATCAGAGCATTCAATTCGCTGAGGGTTTTCTAGGGTTCAAGGTTATAATAAAGTCTAAAGTCAGTATAAGAAAAAGATATTTTTTTCTTAGTTTGACTTTTTCTATCTTTTTTTAGGACGTTGACTTGTTGATACACACCGATATTATGAAGCAATTATACATATACTTCGCGGCGTTTATATAAGTTATAAAGTTGTAACTACTTTACCAGAGACGGTTTATAGAATTTAAATTGTTATTTTAATTAATAAAAAGAAAGATAAGACTCATTCACATTCGTATATTAGCATATAAATACATTTAATTCTTTATAATTGGTGTAAAATGATTTCTCTCTCTGCCAAATGGTAGAAGATGAATTTCACTTAAAATGTCAGACAAAATGTTAAATGTTTTAAAGAATCTAAGTACTAACTAGAGATTATTAGTTAATTCAGTAAAAATTATGAATATCAGGTATAAATTATATTATATTAATAAAATTAATTACACTAATAATATAATTGAAATGATAGAGATCGTAATAATGGGTGTTAAAATTTTGAGGGTTTTTGTGAGAGATTATATGCCATAATTAAATGGATATCGCATCGGTATACCTAACCTACATGCAGATATTTAAGGGTATTGGCAGTCATCAAAAGACTCCTAAAATTCTCATGTCACAATGTTAGTTACCATACTCTTCCGAAACAACTAGACCGATTCTTATGAAATTTTGTGTGAATATCGGGAGGTCTGAGACTCGGCCAACATCTATTTATCATCTCGATATTTCCACGGGATCTGATATTACACGGCCTTAACCGCGGAGCGCAGCTAGATACTTTGTAAAAGAGAGTTTCATGACATAGCAACTAAAATTAAGACATTTAAAGGAGTTAAAATACATTAGCATTAAATTAATACATTGTAGAATTATATTTCCATTATAAGTAATGGATGAAACTCGAACCTACGATAGCACTATTTTATCAAAGTACGTAACTGAGCGAAGTATTAATGGATATTGCTTACGGACGATAACGCTTGTTGTATGAAATAGGTTCTTAGGTCAGACAATTTCTCTGCGGGATTTATGGAAACATCGCCACGACTCTAGAGACCAGCGTAGAGTTCGCAGAGCTACATATCCATCTACTTCTGTAATAAGGTGATGCTGCTAAAGCAATAACATCATAGTTTTGCTGTTAGTTTAGTAGCTGTGTTGTCGCGTTTCGTGCGGTGTGTAAGTAACCTGTGGCATATAGAAGTGGAAGGAGAAAGGAGGGCAGCGCATCTGTGTAGTTTCTATATGGATGTCTATAGGCGTCGGTAGTCATGAAAATGGCTCCGACTGCTCGTTTGCCCCCCCCCCCCCATACCATAAAAAAAGTTTTCTTCAATAAACGCCAAATGTCGATCAACTATTAGTATGGAGTATCTCAGTGATTATGAGGGCAAACGAGCTGTCGGAGTCATTTTCGTGACTACGGACGCTCATAAGCATTCGCTAGATGTTACACATCTCCTTCCTCCTTCATAGGCCACCGGATATTTACACACCAGTAAATCTGTCACTTTACGCCCGTATCGTTTAAGCGAGAGGTACCTCCCCGGTCGTGCCGGTCCAGTTCGGCTGCTATGCAGCATGGCACTACCTCTTGCGTATCTGTGGTGTGCGACATGTGACGACCCGCGGTTTCACCTTTCTATTTTTTTCCTACGAGAGCCATTATTTTTTTTGGATTCACCAGTAAAAAATGATTATATATAGGTATGCCACATTTCATCGAAATCCGTTCACTAGTCTTTACTTGAAAGACTAACAACAAACATACAATCTTTTGCATTTGTAATATTAGTAGGCTGTTATAATACACATTACAAAGACAACTATACTTGTATCAAATTTAGAACATAAGATTGATGATTTATTTCTCATAGATGTTTTAATTCTCGTACTGACATACTTAGATAAAATTAAAATTAAATTTAGAGTGACCTAACTTTATTATATTAAAGTTGTGTAATTTAAAACACCTTCAGCAAACCTTTATTCTCTGTAGCGGTTGGCGCTTATCATCAGCAACACCGACAGCTCGTTGACTCTCCTTGCCTTACTTAAAACAAAACAATACATTTCCCAACATTTCTCCTTCCCCACAATATCTCTACGTCATAGAAGCTAACAATTGAAAACATACACTGACACGTTAGAATCTATACAAGTAATATATTGAAATAGTGGAAATGGATTGTTATTTACTTATAATAAACGACCTTTGTTATTTTTCTGATTAATGAAAGATGTAGTGTCATTCTGCTATGCACCCGTTTGAGGCCGGCACGAACGGGGAGGTGTCTCGCTAAAGTGAAAAAATGACGGCTTTTTTCGTGGTTTGTGAGTTTGTTTGTTAGTTATGTGAGAATAGTGTACCTATATTATACAAAAGTATAGGCCTTTTTGGGAAAAGGAGAATGGCAAAGCTGTAGGTAATCTACATCTTTGCCATTTCCCTTTTTAATAGGCATCTTAGTTCTGCTTAAAATGTCCTCATCTCCTTCCCGAACTCGAATCGACCATTTCTGATCAATCCTGTTCTTATTTTTGTGGCCTCAAAAAATACCATCGTATTTGGTATCGTCGATGGTCCAAACGTAAGCAGGAATTTAAAGAGACAAAAAAAGAATTAATTATCTGGGCCTCGGAGCATATGAAAACATTCACAGACTAAAAAAAATAAACGAAAGAAACCACTTGAGACTTGAGTATGCATGTAATGACAGTGTAATTCTCCCAAAACGCCTAATGCCCGAGCAACAGTGAACAGTCCCGTATTATATTTCTGGTAATTATCTGACGAGACGAGCGTTTTATTTGACAGTTATACTTTTTCTCAAAAAAGTATCAACATTCATTATTTGGCCCGGAAATTAAGTGAAGTATAAACTACGAAAGTTAATGGTTGTTTTTATACATCTTATTAATTGTTATATTCTCGAATGTAATAACAGTATTTTAGAGACGTTGATGGCAAAGGCGACGGTATTTTCGAAGACAAACTGATAAGCTCAGATGGTGAGATAAGGTGTGTAAACATAAGCTAGCGTGGGGTCCAGGACGTGATCTCTGTAAGTCTCTGGAATCTTCCATTTGGAACATTATTTTCGATTTATGTGAAATACTTATGTAGGAATCCTAACTTTCTACATTTTATCTTTCTTCATTATAGTTTAAATACTTTACGTTTTGTTTAGTTTTAATTGCTTAGATGGTCTGTTTAAGATATGCTTGCATTATAATAAGTATAAGCTAGTAAACTGTTATAAGACGATAGTGTTGCACATCAGAGTTAAGTGAGTGTGCTCTGGTTTATTTCGACAACATTGTAGCAGACAATATTATACGTTCCGAAAATGATTGTCACTCTTATTTTATTGCCGTAAACGTTATGCAGACGCGATGCCCTATTCAGTTTTTTTTAGTAAACTCACTCGCGGGAAGAATCTCTACACCTTATCCTTATCATCATCATCAGCTATAGCGAGAACTCTGGGGGAGACTTATGTCTACTGCTGGACAGGCCTCCCACAGAGCGTGACAGGTGACGGTCGCAAGCCACATAAAATAATCAACAGCATAATATGCTATACATACATAATAAATGGAGTAGGGCAACACTAGAATCCTACTGAGTGTGGATGTTTGTGGGCGTCGACAGTCAGCATAATTTTGGGCGTCGACAGTAGAGGCAGCTAAAGAAAATATTTTTAACACTTCAAGACTTAAAATATCCACAGTTTATCTTTTATACGCTCATTAGATACCGGAAGCGAAAATTAATGCGTTTTTTAATTTTCTTATAACATTACTGCCTGCGTTTTCTAACACTTATGTTTACATAAAATAATAATTATTATAATTGCAATAATATTATTATTGAGAAAGTAATTACGTGACTTATTAATTATTATCAAGTACTTAGTAGCATCTTATTCATGAGCTGCGCTAGAATCTAGACTGACAATCAGTGTCTAGACTTTAGATTGAATAAATAAAACATTTAGCTTAGTTAGTAATAGTCTGCATTCCGTATCTATTAAACTCCGCGGTAACGGTTCATTAGGGAGATGCTCGAACTGGGCACGTAGAATTTGAACTCCGGTCCCAATTCCTTACACCTATGAATAATGGTTTGTAGTTTTTTATGCTCACAAAAAGGAAAGGAGGAGCTTTTCGGCATCTCCTGGCGCGCTTGACCAAAAATACTCCACAAGTGTCGTTCGATCTTTCAGATAACATACCACTTTCGTTTCATGTGCAATTGACTCGGTCATTTGAAGGTACTGGAGAACCTCCATACTCGAAAATGCTTACGGCCTGAGGAGTTCGCTGACCCATTTTGAGTTTGCGTCTAGAGGACTGACGACTTTGTTAAAGATCGTGGATTTGAGAATGGTTTAGATTCACAAATCAGGCTGGACAGACAACGTCTGTCAGACAGCTAGTAGTACTATTAAAAAACACAGGTGGTACTTCAACTTCTGTTCCTAACCTCCACAGATTCTAAGGATTGTAATATCTTTATACACGTATACGTATACCTCTTTACATGATACATGATTATATGACGCGTGAAGGTCAAGCGTGGATATAAGTTATTATCACACTGCCCACTCTCCGGTATCGATCTCACAAACTCGTATAATATGTCACCGGCTGTTAGAACGCGCGGCGCGTGCGCACACTTTCCTTTTCACGTGTTTTGACATGTGTTTCCTCAATAACGATCTGGGTTACTTGGCTGTGCTATTGGCGTGTTTCGTTGATTGATTATTTTCGTGAGTAATTAAAGTAAAATTAAGGAAACGGTTTTTTGTTATCGTTAGTTTTTTATTGGAGAAAGGGGCAAACTAGGTTTAATAATAAGTCACTAAATAGTTGTTTGCAATACCGTCTCGCAGGAACTTTCAGTCATTGAGAAATAAATAGATTATGAAACTCCACGCCTTCTTATCAGGTGGTAGACTTCGATATTCACCATCAAAATGTAAACGAACGTTTGTTTGCCTCTATCATTAGACTAGTAGTCATCATTGACTACTATTTACTAATTCAAAACATTTAATAAGAGCGCGTTTAGTAACGTATTGAAAAAATAATAAATATTATCATCTTTATATTATCATCAAACAAAAAGGTATAATCTCTTGACAGCACTTACGAGCTGTTTAAGGGTAAACAAAAGATGGATCGTAAGGACTTTCGAGTGACGCAACGTCCAAACATCCACTCAGACTCATGCAACCATCATTAAAAATAAGTGTTTAATGCATATAACAATCACTAAATGCTCTGCTTAAAAACACAAAAGAAATCATCGAACAATGGACAACGCAGATCAGTCAAATATTTATTTGACAACCTAAATTAGTTTCAACGAAAATAAGAAGAACAACAACCTTCAACAAGTTTTCCAATGGGAGGTGTAGAATACCGAGTAAATTGTTACATGTATTGAGAAATCAAGTTCTCAATTGTCAACTATGGTAAATTGTAAATCATTTTCTCTTGCAGACTGATCTATGTGAGTCTAGCTAGTACCCGCAACGCTTAGGATTATTTAGGATTATTTTGAAAATTAGGATACATTACTTCTTTAAATAAAAATAAATAAGAAAAGTTTATCAAGGACAATTAGTACATTGTAATAAACTTTTTATTACTGATTATAAAACAATTATACTGTACATCTAAAAAACGTACATATAAAAACAAGTAAGAACATAGACAAAGAAAAAAAAAATAACACAAAAGCATTTATAAATAATTTTTAGTTTATTAATTAATTTGAGTATTTGTAAACTTAAATATTGTGCTTAAGAATTTTAGGATTTTTTACATATGTACATTATAAGTGCAAAAAAATCCTAAAATATCAGATAAATCAAATACAGAAAAATCCTAAAATTCTAAGATACAGAATCAGTCGCTTACTTCTGAGAATCGTGTCAAAATCGAAATCAGCCTACAGCCGTCTAGTACTTAGCCTCCCCCAATAGTTTAATCGTCTGCAATTGTTCTCTCTCCTTCCTGTACTTGAATGATTTAAAAACTTGCTCAACGATGTATCGTAAGTATGTAAGTTTGTATGTTTGTTTATTTGTTTCTCCTTCACGCAAAAACTGCTGAAACGATTTTTATGAAATTTGGCACACACATAGTGAGTAACTTGGATTAACACAAAGGATAGTTTTTATCCCCAATAATGTTTCTTAGGGATGCCATGGGAATTAGGTAATAGAATTTTCTATTTTCCACGTGATCAAAATTTACACAGGTGAAACCGCGGGGCGTATCTAATATTTCGTAAATCACAGACCAAACATACAATATAAATGAACTAGCTGTGCCCCGCGGTTTCACCCGTGTTCAATTTCTAAGAAATTCATCCAAACTTTAAACCCCTATTTCATCCCTTTAGGGGTTGAATTTCTAAAAATCCGGATCCGGATCTTAGCGGATGCTTACGTCGTAACATCTACCTGGCTGCCAAATTTCAGCTTGATCCATCCAGTGGTTTGGGCTGTGCGTTGATAGATGGCTATGTCACGTTAGAGTTTTATTTAAATAGATATAGGAAAACGTTTATCAACAGTTTAATAGTCGTGTCTGCATAATCTGTCCATATATCAAGACAATTCGTTAATGTCATTACAAATCAATATGTTGGGCTGTCTGCACTGTAAGAAACAACACGAAACTCGATATAACCATCCCACTTGATTTAGCTGCAACTCACCTGTTTACATCTCTAAATGGCCTTTCGCTGTCGGTCGCATTTTATAATTTCATAATATTCCATAAACCACAGACCAAACGAACAATAGAAGTGACGAAACGTTTATCAACAGTTTAATGGACGTCGTGTCTGCGCCATCTGTCCATATCTCGCGGCAATTCGTTAGTGTCATTGAGACCGAACTCTGCTCTTGAACTGATCATTGTTCTAACCGATTGTTGTATGGGAATGCGCCGGGGCGAGAAAGCGCGGTTTCTCAACGTGAACCACAGGTTGAGATCCTCTCCCACGAATTATCTAATTGGATGGTTTTAAGTCTTGTCGTAATTAAATATATACATTTACGAGTAAGAGTTGATGTTACTGAGTAATGATTAAGATCTGTAGAGAAGCAGTGCTTTTTATGAGACTTGTGGAGTGGTTTCAATGTTGTTTTGAGAATTACGACAAAGTTTGAGTATGACGGTTGATCTTCGATTAGCTCAACTGTGCTCAATTATCGGACGCTATTAAAAAATAAGTTATTATTTTTTGTTAAGAATTTGTTTTCCTGCCCAAATTACAGCAATGGCTGCCAATTCCTTTAGATACTATTTCTAAGTTATCTTTGTAGTGTAAATGGTTCTGAATATACAGTATGTTTACAAGCGTGATAGATTCTTATTTTCTACATTCTTTTACTATGATGGCACAGTTTTTGGTATCGAGAATAAAATCATAAGCTTTATGTGCGTTCGATGCAGTGATTATTTACTTTGGAGTTGGGTTCTAACTTCTAACTCATACATTGGTCCGAACCCAAAGGATCTCTAGATTGCTGCCTGCTTAAAAACGGGCCAACACATAAGCAATGAGCTTGAATTGGATCAACACAAACCTCAGGAAATAAATAACAAATGAAATATGAGTCATCTTAAAACGACAAAGAATCCTCAACATGCGATTCCGATGACCAGTTTAATTCATAATAAGTACTTTCGATTTGACGCAACGCAACGTAACTCGCGGTCAGCGTATACGTGTAGCGGCGCGCGGCGCGCGGCGTGCGTCCGCTGCGCGGCGCGGGCGGTACGTACGCGGAACGATATTGTAATGATGACTATCGGCGGCCAGCTACCGGATAATGCAGATAATTATCACACACGCAAGTGAGCTAGGGCCGCCAGGTAGGAATAAAATATATTGGCATTTGAAAACGACATTTTCTGGGATCAAAATAGGATGAAAATAACAAAAATTCACTTTTGGTTCATTACATTAAAAGTAGAGCTTAAATTCATATTATTTTTTTTAAATGTACTTGATTTTCCTTTGAAATTTGCATTGTGGATTCAATCAATGGATTTGATTTTAGTGAATTATTATAGAAATGATTTAACTAAATGACAGCAGTTGAATCCCGACTAGCTGGCAACCCTAGCGTCGGTTGCGAACATTATGCCGCTGCTATGTCAATGTCTAGGATATCATTAACGCGTTACTGTATACAAGATCCGTACACTTTTGTATAACTTTATAATATTGTTACTAGCTCCACGATTTTACATATTAGATAATTTTTATTATGGACCTACCTGCGTTCGCATAATCTTGTTTATTCGACATACTAGCTAACTCGTAAAAGATAAATTCCAAATTATCAAAAAACAAAAATAAATAAAATACTACGATCTCATTCTCATAGCTCATAAATTGTCTGCCCTTTGGCGCATTCCCTACATAATTTGTGCACCCATAATGTACGACGTCATGGTCGGTTATAAACAATCCTCGTTTACAGCCATCGACTGGCTCGTATCGTCTGTCCTTTGAGACCACCGGACCATACATGTATGTCTGCTTAAGACCATTAAGTATTTTTGGTACATATATTCCTTAAGAAATAATTTGAGCACACGGTATTAAAAATGTTAGTAGTAAAAACGGATGAAAGAGTGACGTAACGTCAAGCGTAGCGCTTTATCGCGGTAGCGACATCGACATGTACGTATTAAAAAGTAAACTAAAGTAAACCAGTAACGGCTCGGAGACATATAGTTTTTTTTATATAAAAAGTCTTCCTTACATCGATTTCTAAATTTACCCCAATATACAAAATAAAATTTATTTTCTCGCGGCTGCGTCCAGGGCATCTATAAAACCAAAACATCGTTATATTAAGGCGCCATGGGTCCCAATTATTGCGATTCGCCTAGTTAATTTTGCGTGGACGGCGGCGCTCGAAAATTGAGACAATATTTAGATTAATATTATTTTATAAAATAACCATACGCTTATTTAAAAAAGTGACACCTAAAATTTCTTCGATTACTTATTGGGATTAGATACATATTTTTGTTGTGGAAATAACTTTGATAGTTATTGAATAGTATAGATTTAAAAATTGATGGAAACGTCAGAAATAGTGTTTTTTCATTAAAGTTTACGATTTTTTCTATCGAGGCAAAATTCTTTAATCGTGTTTCGACGACCTAAGTACTATGCCGTATTTTGTTAACATTAACCACAGCTAAAAAAAATATGATAATTAATAGTTTTTAAAGGTTACGTTTTGAATATACGTGAGCACGGATTGACAAATTTGGAGCCCATTTCGCCTTAAATGTAGAATAAACCGCTATGTAATGCGCAAAATTGTTTGTAAACTAGCGTCGTCTATGAATAAGCCGGGCGGGGTTGTTAATTTTTCAAATAAATTGTAGCCTACTTCGTGGCCTATAGACACTATCTTTTAGCCAAAGTTTCGTGAAAATCGGTCCAGCAGTTCAAGAGATTACTCCGTACAGTCCGAATGACACATATACAGATAAAAAAAAAACTTCGTCATAAAAACGCGCTGCACTTTAAAAAAAATATTTGGAAATGGCAGACAAACACTTTTATTTATAGTATAAATTCATACCTAATGTAAAACCTAAGTAGATATGTACAAAAATAAAAAAGTGTGTAAGAAAAATTGTGCTTGCGTCTCCCAAAATATAATAAAAATGTTAAAATTATTATGAGTAAGGAACGGAAATGAAGAAATAAACGGTATACGATTTAATATTAGATACTTTCTTACTGTCATTAAACATTTTCGTTTCTATTTGTAATCCTATCTGTATCTATATCTAAGTAATTTCAAGAAATATAACCGACGAACATGAAGAGATTTCAAGATTAGGGGGGCGGGAACATGAAATGTATCATCTGTGATGTGAAATTTAATCTAGGGATGCAAGTAGCTAGAGATGTCATAATTTCGATTGTAATATTAGACGGTCCATTGCCATTACCAGTTTGTTGAGCTTCAAAAATAAAATTTGTTGAATCTTACTAAAAAAAGTACTTTGTGTTACTCGTTACATAAGAATGTTTGATCTATTTCCGCAGATTATCCGCTACACTCAAATAAAGTATAAAGCTTACTTCCTAATATCCTAGAAAAGAAACAAAGGTCGGTCGGTCGGGCAAATCATAGTGTTATTTTGTACGAAATAGTTTTAGTAAGTTACGTATGAAAATGTGTACCATATATGCCGCTTGTGACATTTGCTCAAGTGTTAGTTATGTTAGCAATATTTGGGCATAGCAATTTTATCTTTCACCAAGTTACTATTTTTAGCGTAGGCAAACGGCGTTCGAAAATTTATTTTTTTACTTTCATTTTTTATTGCGTTGGATGCAGACGAGGAAACGTAAAGATGAATACAAAGTGTCGCATTATCAGAGAATATGCAGACGTAGCAATTCTGCAGCTGAGTGTTGACAGCCTGGAACTAAGGTATGGTAATAAAATTAAACCTACGAAATGGAAATACGACAGAATATGAGAGACACTATTCCGAATACAGCTTACCGATTCAGACACCCTTATTATTAATTACTTTTTAGGGTTCCGTATCTCAAAGAGAAAAAACGGAACCCTTATAGAATCGCTTTGTTGTCCGTCTGTCTGTATGTCTGTCAAGACCTTTTTCTCTAAAACGCGTGAAGGGATTAAGCTGTATTTTTTGTCAAATACGGAGGTCAGTTACGTCTTGATGCCTTGAAAAAATCACACTTCTAAGTTGACGCAATAAAAAATTATAGCCAATTATGCAAAAATTTTGTATGAAAACGTACTTTGTCGAAAACCAAAAACCTATCGGGTACTTCCCGTTGACCTGGAGAGTTGTGAAATTTGGCAAGAAGTAAGAACTTGTAGCACTTAAATAGGAATAAATCTGAAACTAGTAAATTATATGTAGATCATTGGAAAAATCATTATCAACTTATAACTGTAATTCGTTGCCTACTAAATGTGTGTGAAAAACCGCTTATATAAGTTTGTCAACTTAAACGGCAGGCGTAAAGTTACAATAATTTACAACAAACCATACATTACGTTTGGATTACGGAAAGCTCGGTGTGCGAGTCGGACTCGCACTTGGCCGGTTTTTTTATAGTATAAACTATAAGGCGACAAACGAGCAGTCAGAGCTGTCTAATGAATAGGGACTTCTAAGACATCCGAGACATTGCTTTGTAGATTTGTTCTCCTCCTGTTTCCTTCTCATCTAATAGCAAACCAGAAACACACACCACTTTTTTTTTTTTTTATGATATAGGAGGGCAAACGAGCAGCCGGAGCCGTTTTCATGACTACCGACGCCCACAAACATCCACATAGAGGCTATACAGATGCGCTGCCCTCCTTTCTCCTCCCACCTCCATGGGCCACCGGCTACTTACACACCGCACGAAACGCGACAGCACAGCTGTCACTTTACGCCAGTCTCGTGTAAGCGAGAGGTACCTCCCCGGTCGTGCCGGCCCAATTCAACTGCATGCAGTGTGGCACTACCTCTTACTTTTTGGTAGTATCACATGAGCGAGTGGTAACCTCTCGTGCAGGCTCATCTGACCATATTGCTGCATAACTAGCAAAACTGAGTTAAATGTTCGGACATTTATCGCTTCCTAATACGTTTAGAAAACCTCTAATACGGCGTAAAGTTCTCATTTCCCCCATCATTATCACGATAACTCGACTTTTGTCCACTTTCTATTCATATATTGTGCAACTGGATAATGATTAAGTCATTTTTGTGGCCAGTCGTTAACCTTTCACATTGCGTTGGTCATGGAACGAGGAAATTTTCTTCATAATGGCGTCATTATATTTGGGCTACCGTGGTAAACGGTCAAATTTCATTCAACATAAGATCTCTGAATGAAATTACACTACCGGTTCTAATCGCAAATCTTGTCTGACCAAGAACTGACGAAACAAAGTCAGCGGTACCGGCAGTCGGATCACCTAATATTGAGTGATTATCGACTCCAACAATTCTACGAGGTCATCACGAAGAGTTTTTGGGGTCCCCAGAAGCATCTCGCATTGTACGACCTTATTAGCATTATTTGCCAACTGTAGGTGACACAAAATATATTATCGCAATACAATTATTATATTTATTATTTTACTAAGTAGGCACACAAAATTTCATGACAATCTGTCAAGCTGTTTCGGAGAGGTATCACACTAATATTATAAATGTGAAAGTTTCTTTGTTTGGATGTTTCGATGTTTGGATGTTTGTCCGTGGATCACGCCAAAACTACTGAACAGATTTTGATAAAATTTGTTTTACAGCTAGCGTATTAACTGACGTAGATTATAGGATACTTTTTATCCCCTGGGATAAAGCAGAAATCGTAGGAAAGTCAAAACTGTAAATTGAACATTTTTTAAAAGAATACCTACTTGGGGCATGTTTTTCAATATCGAAGCAAAAAATATAGTTTTTAAAATTTTTGTCTGTTTGTTTGTATACATTTAAAAAAAAAAAGAACATGTCCGGGCTAAACTAAAAAAGTACTGCATGGATTTACTTCAAATGTTGCATGAATATTACTAACAGGTCGGGTCAACATATAGGTTACATATTATCACGCTAGCACCTACGGTGGAGGAGCTGTGAATCTTTAATTCGGAAGAATTGAGAACCTCTATTTTTAAAGTCCGAAATCAATGCAGACAAAGCTACTAGTGGAAGCAGGTGGTAACTAAAATTGTGACACGAGAATTATTTGTAAAGAAAGATACGTCACAATCGAAAAGTGATGTGTATGTTGGGTCGTGAGTCGTGATAGTTCCGGATGGTTGGGTCTACGCAGGTGCAATTTCTAGACGAATGAAGAATGGCGGCACCGGTCGCGGTAGTCACTTTGCACTATAATATGTAATGTGTGTATTATTAGTGTCTTGCTTGCATTACTAAATTACTCAATACTGTCCTGCAATACCTTATCGCAGGGCTAAATGTCCGGTAGGGCCGGGGAGGTACCTCAATTGCATGATATCGTCGTGACAGTTAAGCTGTAGCTCTCCGTAAGTGTTTAATTTTTTAAATTTTTTTAAGGTAGAATATACGCTAGCAGACTGAGAGCCCAGTGCAGCTTCGTCTGTATGATAGGCGAGTGCCCTAAGGTAGCTCGAGCCTCTGTAATTTGTGGTCGATGGGGGTGCAGACCCCCCCTTCTTTCCCAGCTAATCTGGGAGGAGGCAAACCGGAATATTGCGATTAATAGGTTATGCTATTATTATCTTGGCCAGGAGAACAGCGGGTATCCTCCTTTCCCCCCCTCTGACGGAGGGGAGCAGCTCACGCGCGGCAGCTAAAAAGTGGCCGACACGGGTCGTTGAGGTTGAGCTAGAAGAGCTCTATGAGCTATCATGACTGGGTCCGTACGTGTGAATTTCCCGTAGTCTATTGGAGATGATAGAAGGGTTCTGTGAGTAGTTTAGAATGCATATAGCCAAATGAGACGGACCGGACCGGGGAGGTGTCCCGCTTACACGATACCGTGAAGTGACAGCTATGCTGTTGCGTTTCGTCCGGCGTGTTATTAGCCGGTGGCCCATGGAGGGGGGGGGGGGGNNGGGGAGGGGGGGGGGACGGATCTACTTATCATTTATGCCACAGGTTCCCAAACTTTTTCGTCTAACGCCCGCTTTGAAAATCAGTTACTTCGTATCGCCCCCTTATTAGTTATTACACCTTGATATTCAAAGACAATTATGTCGTTTCTGACCCCTTACCGCCCCCTTCTGAGCATCTAGTGCCCACAAGGGGGCGTTATCGCCCACTTTGGGAAAGACTGATTTATGCCGACATCTATGAGCATCGATAGTCATAAAAACGTACTGCTCGTTTGCTCCCTTACACCTTAGAAGATAAACATTCGACAGGCGTTTGCGTCCAATACAATCCTCCACATTTCACTTTCGTGTGTACTATGAGAAGTGGCGACGTCACAGAAGGAATTGCGTTTTGTCGAGTAATTAAGTAAAAGTCCGAGTGGAAGCGTGCGAACTGGTGAAGGTCAATGCCCTGGGACTTAACATTTCGTTTGTTATATTATATTACTGTTACAATAGAGAGGTATTTACTTAATGTTTAGATAACGCACTTGAGAATGTGTTTTATGAGAATGTTTTGTTTTTTTAAGTATTAAAAAAACCGGTCAAGTACGAGTCGGAGTAGCACACTAAGGGTTCCGTACATATAGTGGTGGATGAAATTTTTGACGTTCAAAAAGCAATTTTTTTAATTCTATTTTGAATAAAAATATTTTGTTTTTGATTTTAAAGACCACAGAGTAAATACTTATAAGTACTCTACATTTGTTCTGTGACTGTGAGCATGCACTTATTTGTATGAAACGAACTACAAATATGTTAACGGTTTTTTACGTTATATAAATATACTTTACCGGTTTGCTGATTCATGTCTTTATTAGTACTCTAAGCAGCTATGTATTTCTTGTAAAATTTTATTGTTTTATTATTTTATATCAGACAGGGAACTGGGAAGTAAGTAGTAGAAGAAGAATCAGTACATAATGGTTTATACAAAGGTATACAAATGTTTTAGTTGCAGTGCGATCACATAAAAAATTTGCGTATTTTAAACGAGTACATATATTGTATTAAAGACTTATGGAAGTTTTTTCAGCGCTTCCAGGCCTTTGATAGGTGTTCTTTAGGTAAAAAGTAGTAAAATAATCATATAAGCACATTACGTTATGATGGGTGCTGTTTGGTAAATAAGTTAAGGCGAAATAGGCTCCAAGTTTGTTAATCCGTGTTCACGTACATTCAAAATGTAACCTTTGAAAACTATTAATTATCATATATTTTTATGTGTGGTTAATGTTAACGAAATTCATCGTGCTTTGGTCGTCCAAACATGATTAAAAAAATTAGCTTCGATAGAAAAAAATCATAAACTTTTATGAAAAAACACTATTTTTGACGTTTCCGTCGATTTATGGATCAATACTATTCAATAACCATCAAAGTTATTTTCACTAATAAAATACATAACAAAATCATCGAAGAAATTTGCGGAGTCATTTTTAATATAAGCGTATGGTTATTTTTATAAAATTATATTAATCCAAATATTGTCTCAATTTTGGAGCGCGCTCCCCGCAAAATTAACTAGACAGATCTCAATTGGGACCCAGGTCGCCTTAAGTCGAAATGGGCTCCAAATTTGTCAATCAGTGCTCACGTATATTCAAAACGTAGTCTTTGAAAACTATTAAATATCATATTTTTTTTAGCTGTGGTTAATGTTAACAAAATACGGCACAGTGCTTTGGTCGTTGAAACACGATTAAAGAATTTTGTCTCGATAGAAGTAAATCGTAAACTTTAATGAAAAAACACTATTTCTGACGTTTCCATCAATTTTTAAATCCATACTATTCAATAACTATGAAAGTTATTTCCGCAGCTAAAATATGTATCTATTCCCAATAAGTAAACAAGAAGGTTGTGCAGGTACACACTACGGTACAACAGATGGGTGTCGTACTAATGAGGTTGTCGAGGTGTCTTGGAACTAGGGTTGCCAACTCCGTTGGACCATACTACCAGATATATAAACCGTGAATTTTTGATGGTTTTTGAACCGAAGCATGTGAATTCGGAATAACCTATAGCACCCAAAAAACGGGTAAATCAATTGTAACGTCAACTATAAAAAAGTTTAATTTTTAATATTCATTTTTATTCTTTGGATTTCGCCCGTAGTAATATACGAGTCGATCCATTCATAATCTTATATGTTTCGCTTTTCGCCGCCACGCGCAACGGCGCCACTGTGCATCAGCTGATTGATACATAATATCTATGGACTTTGTAAATACGTACCTATTTTATGTTATTTAATGTGCCTTCTCAAATACCTATTTTATTTTTCGATTATTAACCATGATTAATCATTTCATAAGGGAGAGTCAACGGAATTTATGTACTTCACGTGTTTTTAACAATATGAACTATCTACGAAATAATTAACGAAGAAACATTGATTACCCGCCACTCGCTAGTCCGGTAGATTTAACCTGCGTTCCTGGAGCCGGGAGATTTTAAAATCTAATTTCTTTTTGCGGGAGAATCCCGGAATTCGGGAGAGTTAGCAAATAGCGACCCTACTTGGAACGTATGTATTTGAAAAGACGAAAGTCACTCAGCTTCTAACCACTAACCAAATGACGTCAAGTCTAATAAATCCATACCTTTAACGTAGGTACAAAATTAGGCCTAGTGGTAAGCATGTTCAATCACAGTCGTGAGATCCCAGGTTCGAATCTCCGGTCGGATCAAAAAATTTTGTTGGGTTTTTTAAATTTCTAATAACAGTCCGGAGCCAGGAAGCCGCTGGTGCTGGTTACACTGGTGTCTCGGAGAGCGTGTTAAGCCGCCGTTCTTGCGCCTGATGCCTTTCCGGTCGTATCGGACTCTCGTCCCATCGCAATTGGAGAACGAGGGCGTAGATAGTGCACTTGTGTCTGCGCGCACACTTGTTCACTACAATACGTCATGCGCAGATGGCTCGTCCGTATTTGGGCCGCCATAAGCAAATTAGACTCGACTACATTATTATTATCATTACCACATAAATAATATGAGCCAGGAATGATAAAAAACCATGACATTATTATATGGTTTAAGAGGGCAAACTATCAAGCGTAGTCGGTAGTAGCGATGCTTATTAAACGGATTTTTCCCTCCTCCCTATCAGACAATCGGAAACATACAAACTGCACGAAACACGAGAGCATAGCTGTCACTTCACGCCGGTATCGTGTCTGCCGCAGTGCGTACGCATTGCAGCATGGCACTTTCTCTTGCTAATTCTTCAATCACATTTACATTTACTCGCTTTACGAACTATTTACATCTTTTACAAGTTACCTACGTATGTCTATTTGTGACCAGTCATCTTAACCATGTCATGGTGAATAGCCAAAGAAAACTTTTTCTCCATTACGTAAGTTTGGAATAACTTTCGTTAGCTCGATATTCCGACTTAAAGCCTTTGCACGTATTTATTTAAATGACGGGTAATTTATTGGCAGACGCAGGTTTCGAAACTCGGCTACGAATTACGATATACGAATTGTGAATCGATTATTGTCGCGTCCACTACTCGGACGAGACAAGCGCTCTAAAGTTACGAGTAATGGTCACACACTTATCAACTCGGAAAGGGTTCGTAACTATATCACCTCGAGCCGGTCAGTATTCTTTGTATGAAACTTCATACTGCAACGCACACTAATGGGAACCGTAACGTAATCGCCTCGTTGCGAAAAGCGAAGGCGATACGGTGCCGATCCCTTTCCGAGTTGATAAGTGCGCGGTGACCATGAAAAGGCTTGTACGATACGACATGCCGTCACCATCCGTCGCTAAATGTAAATCGTAACGCTGTTATATGTTTCTTAATACAGGGATTCTAAATACTCGTTTTTTTCGAATCCCAGGTTGGACCACAAAATGTTATAGAGATTTTTCAATTTCTTATAACGGTCCGAATTCACTCCTGAATCACTAGCTTTCTGATAATTTTTCTTACGATTCTATCAGTTTTTCTGAGGACAAACAAGGTTAGAACCTAGTTTAAATAGGCAAAATCCCTGTGAGTTCAAAACGTTACATGCCATACTTGGTCATCGTCATATTAAGCTAATCTGAAACTGTATCTCGCCAAGTTATCCTCAAATCTGCTCAGATATGTACCGCACGAAGATATAGGTCAAAGAAGTATATACATATTTCTCAATTTCAATGTTGTAAATCATATTATTAATCTTTCAATCGCCCTATTGGCTGTATTTATGAGAAAAGAGAAAAGTGCAAAGAATTGTTCGTCGTGGGAACTATTACATGGCGGTTGTGCTCTGTGTGTAACTTCTCTATTTTCTAAATAATTACAAAGTGTTTGACGGCAATCTATTAATAGAACTAAGTCATATTTTCATTTAGAAGCTATCAATTTCGATTTAGAAATTCTATATTTTCTTTTATAACTTTTAAAACACAAGTAAGCTCTTAGGACAAGATACAACTTTTGTCTAGTAATTTTGATATAACTCAATAGTACATTAATTTTAAAAGACTTTTTAGTTTTTATTGTGCTGTCGCGACATTTGTAAGTCTATGTTTCTTTGTAGGCTGCGTATGGTTTGTAACATTCAAGCGGACTGTTAAAAATATGTCTTACAGCGTTTTGTTTTTGTCTGATGAGTCTGATGATCCCCTATTTTGGATGACTCCGGTCGCTTGCGAGGGTATGGCCAATCGCCTAGGTACCCTGCTGCCGAAAGATCCTTTCCTCAGTACAGGCAGCCGATGGTACACGCGGCATTTTAGTGGGTAGTCGATTTGTAAGCGAATTCCGGAAACCCATTGGTCCTCATCCAGGACCGATGGCAGTGCGTGATGCATTTCCACGATAAGGTAAAAAAAACAATATTGGGTAGGTAATCCTGTATACTTCTGACTGCTTATCAAATAACCCTGTATAATAAAAATTTACATTCGATATGTAGCTTTTAAAGGACTTATCTATATTTTAGTTTAATTATACAATATAAATAATATATAATATATAAAGTTTGGGGGAGGCCTTTGCCCAGCAGTAGGACAACATAAGATGATTATAAAAAGAAATAAAATCAGGTCGCAGAAGTAGTCGCTGCGAGTGCTAATGATCTTTGTATTGTGATGATGCATTTAGTTCTACTGGACATCTCACATCTGGGTTATCCGTTCGTCATTAGGCCACATTACCATAATAAATGACGGCACATCGATTTTAGATCTGCCGTGTCTGATATCAGCACTTCCTTATGGTCTGCATTTATTCGTTTCCTTTTTAATAATTATTAGAAATAAAAATATTTTTCTCTTCTTTCCAGATATTTCCTGTTCTACTGGTGGCCGTTATAGTTGGTTACAACTGTGTAATTATCAAAGATTACAACAACAATAACAATGGATACAACAACAATAACAACGGATACAACAACAATAACAACGGATACAACAATGGTTACAACAACGGCAATGGGGCCACACACTTTAACGACTTGAAACCTCCACCACCGCCACTATTACCAGTCGTGCCAGTCCCTTTCCACAGAGGCGTTCAACTAGGTGGGCAGGGTGGCAGTATATCACAACGTCAAAACTATGGTACAGGCTACCATTACCAGCCCCCGTCTCAACCCCCACCCGCTCTCCCAATCGCAAATGGAAATGACTTCAAATTTCCAGCACCATTTTACAAGCAGTATAATTTCAATTTCGTTCCTCCACCACAACCTTTCACAACAACACCGTCGCCCTCGATGTTCCAGAAGGTCTCAAATTGGCTCTTCCCTTCACAAGAACAAACGTATGACACCCATTCCGAAATTATAAGTAATTATAACGCAGCCACGTTCAAGAAAGATTGTAACCCTTGTAATTTAGTGCCATGGATCCCAGTGATAAGATATGATTTATCAGCTAAGAACCAACGAAATATCAATCCAACTTACGGACCCCCAAGCCCCACAGCTTCCAGCGATGCATTTAATTCAGCGCATAATTTGCCTCAACCGTTTAGTAATCAAAACTTTGAACAAAACGGTAACAATGCGATTAAAAACAATCAGCATGGTATATATGGACCTCCTAATTTATCGCATGTAGCTTCTACTTACGGACCACCAAGCCCAACTCACATAGTAGACGTTTCTCATACACGACCATTGAATTCGCCATTTGCTATTCCTAGCAATTCGTTTTTGAGTTTTCCATACAACATACAGACAACCACGGTTAAACCTCTGATGTTTAATCAGCCAGTAAGTTTGTCGTATAGTCAACTAAGTCCTTATGGGTTACCATCGTCTACTATTTCTACACCGTTTGCGCAACACGATAATAATTTTTTGACCACTACTTCCTTGCCGTTTATAACACCAAGGCCTGAGTTATTTAATCAGCAGTTCCCACCACAAAACGACGTAGAAATATTTTCCCAAAATAAACTATCTCAAGAATTGCAATTACCAAAAGTTACTCGACCAACTGGATTTAGAAATTCTTACGGCGAGCCAATTGATAACGCTTACAATCTTAATTTACCATATCCAGCAACGGCAACGGGCGCTGAATCTTCTAAAATTAAATCAGAAGTGTTACCAGACAATTCAATCACAACACAATATATGGAAAATATGAGCTTAGCACTAGCTAATCCTGCTCCTTTTACACTAAACAGAGGTCGAAATATACATACATTACAACCAGTTGCACTTCCGAATTTAAGCATATCACCACTACCACCAATATTTAATGCTAGACCATTCCGGCCAGTTACACCTAAATATTTTGGAAATATTCTGTATGGATCAAACCAAAAACAAACTGATTCAAATAACGTTAACGTAGCTCAAAGTGTACCACTTGCAGAGTATACACACTCGATAGAATATCCTGCTACGATCATACAGTCTCAGCTTATTGATATTGATGCTATTAAAAACTCTGATAATCAAACTAAGGGATATAGAAACATCCAAAATGGTTTCGTTATAGATGAAGTTCGTGATATATCTCCACAAGCATCAGATCATCATATATCTGCTACAAAAAGCAACACAGAATCTAGTTTTGAAAGTACTGGACCAGATTTGGGAAATGATATTTATGAAGGAAGCATGCAAACTGACTTTTTACCAAAGAAATATATTCCACCAAACCATAAGCCACCCTTTGCTGATTTGCGAGGAGTTAAAGATGAAGATGTGGATAAATACCGTACTGAGAGTAACTTACAACACATTGACTCCCCGCTTCTATATTTAAAACCAAGTGCACCTCATAAGAATTACGAAAACTTCTTTTCTTCTACTTCAGAAAAAAATAGAGAGTACGAAATTTATGACGAAACACCAACAACACCTATACCGGTGCAATCCACACCAAATGTATGGGATAGTAGTAGAACGTATTATATGGAGGAGTCATCTGTACCTGCTGCTCAGCAAAGTACCAATCAAGCAAAAATTGTACAAATAATCGTGCCTTATACTATAAATCATAAAGAATTTATTGATGACAATACTTATAATACTCAACAAGATTTTCAAGGTAGAAAAGTGCACACAGACAACAAAAACAATTTTGTAACTGTGTCAACAGAAGCTTACACTAGAACCACTACTGAAGAGCCTATTTCAACTATTTCAGATCAATACAATTCTGAAATATTAAATACACCAGCTATATTGAACGATTTGTATGATGTAAAAGAACCACCATTTGATGTTATAAAATTACAACATACAATAGATAACTGGACTGAACAGGAATATTCTAATATAAAAGAAGCACAAAAAGTTCGCACAAGTGAAAAATACGCAAAGCAAATACCAGATAACTATTTTACTACAATCGCTCCAGTTACCACGTATGCTACAGAATTAAGTAATTATAATTATGACACTAACGATCATGAGTTTTCTAGTAGCGACCAATATGTGGCTACAAGTAATAAAACAAAGATATTTTCGAAAGCCAATAAAGGATATAACAAAATAGAAAAAACTAAAGTTAATTATAACAGCGGTAAAAATGAAGAAGAGGATGAAAGATTTCATATCTATACAGCCGCGTCCACTTTTAGAACAAAAACATCAACAACAAAAACCCCAGCCCCGTGGGGAAGTATTCAAACATCTATATCACCTTTAACAAATGAAAAAGTGTATGTTGTAACAGCTAAACCATGGCGGGAAAAACAGAATTTCTTCAACAGAACTCATGAGTTTGATAGCTTTGAATCAAAAAGAACTAGTGCACATAGTTATGTATCATCAGGTGAGGTAGTAATAAAACCTCTCAAATCCTTCCACCAAACCAGGGGGTCTTTCCACAAAAACGGATTCCGTAACGGAGGTGGTAGATTAAATGCAACAAAATTTGACTCTTCGTATACATACTCAAATGGCTGGCACAGACGAAGTGGGTATTTTTAATAATTAGGTTAAAGATATTAAATTCAATAATTCAAGATTTCTTTTTATTCAAACTTGTTAACGAATAAATATGTCATTTGTTGCAGTAAATAATCTTGGTGACGATATAAACAATGAATACATTGAAGATTCAGAAGGCGAAGTTGTATCACAAGAAAATGTTACAAATAAGGTAAAAAAAAAATGTGCAAATTATTTTTTATTAGTCTCTGGTAGCAGAAAATCCTCATGTAGCTTTCTTTTGAAATTAGCGTTACGTAGTAGTGAATAAATTACAACTAAGGGGAAAAAGTAGTAAGCAAACATACATGACATACATACACTTAAACACAATAGTCTCATTTGCGTTGCGTGGTCGAATAATAATAATGTTGGTAACGCATTTTGAACCGTACGTAACCTATGTTATACAAGGCATGCAGAATGAGAACCAAAAACTGAACGAAAAATGCTCTGTTAACTAGGATATCTCCATCAATTTGTTGCGGACATTCCTATTGAGTGATATATTCCTTATCACTGTAGGTATACATTTTTTTATAGCATAAGAGGGCAAACGAGCAGTCGGAGCCATTTTCATGACTATCGACGCCGGTGACATCCGCATAGAGCTTATATAGACGCGTTGCCCTCTTTCCACATGGGCCACCAGCTACTTGCACACAGCCCGAGATATGATAGCACAGCTGTCACTTCACGCCGCTGTCGTGTGGACGTGTAAGCGAGAGGTACCTCCCCAGTCATGCCAGCCCAATTCGGCTGCATGCAGCGTGGCACTAACTCTTACTTATACATTAAATGTGAGAGGAGATTTATGTCTTACATTAGGTTATATAAACTTGATCTATGCCATAAGACAGCTTGGTGGAACCTAAAGTAAAATTATCTGTTCTAAATTATATTTGTTTCTTATTTCAGACGGACACTACAAATTAGTGAAAGTGCAAATGAATAAAAATGAGTTGAAGAAGGGGACAATAAAGATGTGTGTTAAAAATTAAGACATTCATCAGACTGATTGTAGTGTTTAAAGTATTGTGTAAGTCGAGTGGAGCTAATTAAGAAGGACATGAGTGATCATGTTCTTTTTAATTTGATCGAAAGTATCATTGACACTTATAGTAAGACCAAAGCAACGGTTGACTTAGTTTAATATTGCCAAAATCTTTTAGATTAGCTTATTAATATATTATTACGTTCAAGCTTATCTACTTAGTATATATTGTAAAAGTATTATATACATGTCCTAATATGTACACTCTGTAAATAGCTGCCATTTTGTAAATATGATTCTTATTAGTTTTAATGTTTTGTTAAATTTATTATGAAGTGTACAATTTAATACAAATAGTTTATTTAGAATTTATTTAATATGTAGTCTAATAGTATTTCTGTTCTAGTATATACAATAATATTCAATTTTAATAATTAGAAATACACGAACTAAGCAGATGTATCTTCTGAGTTTCTCTTTTTCATTTTCACGTACAAAAATTCGGCGCACCAAAATACAACAGTCAATAAGGTGACGAAATTGAGTACTAATATAGGAATCTTGTAGGTTCCGGAGAAATCTCGTATTCGACCTGAAATTATAAAAAAAATACTTGAGCAAAAAAACCACGTAAAGCTGTGGGCAGGAAGTGGGAAAGGATAGCCGAAGATCGAGGCCAGTGGCGTTCTTTGCTAAAACCCTACGTCTAGCAGTGGACTGCAATAAGCTGATGATGATGATGACTGCTCTTCTATTAGCCTGACTATTTACATCAGACGCTTCAAATTCTTCGTTAAAAGAAATACTATTGCTTAATATTCTTCATTAAAAGAAATATAGTTATTACTCAAGGAAATTATATTATCGGCGAATTATTTAGTGGCTACACAAATATAAATACTAGGTATAATATATCGTCATCATGATCATGATTTGAATGATTAGAGAAGATTTTCCTACTGATTGGAAGCTGCTTTAATTACACTTGAAACCGTCCAACACGCTGACCTAAAATTAAATTGATAAGATTAAATGAAACGTGACAGAATTAGTGTTAATTTACTCAACGATTAAGATTATCTTGATATTGATCCTTCAATGACATTATTTTATCATTTATGTAATGACAGATAAATGATCGACGTTCTAGCTTCGAGATTACATCAGATTTAATTATTCATTAGTGAACTATAAAAATAATTTAATATTTTCTCTGCTGCTCCAATACTGTACTATATCTTGTATTATCCTTTCTACATTTTTCCTATCTAATAATCAATTGTAACATAACATAACATATAGAAGAAACATATAGTTATTAAAAGAAATTAGTGAGTTTTAGGTAGCACTTTTTCTAGACAGAAAAACCTAAAAGCTAAAAGGTGATATTTTCCTGAAAGTTTTATGAGCTTAGTAGCTTTAGGTGCTGCAAAGTATAAGAAAAGTAAAAGACTTTGATTTTAAGTTTAAAAACCTAATCGCTCTAATGACACATTCGAAAATTGAGATTCCCAAAAAACCCTTTTTTGCATATAAAAATAGAAAAGATTTCTTTAAATAATTGAAATCCCAAAACTTATTAAGTGTGATACTGCTTATCAAATAAGCTAAGAACTTTTTGAAATTTAATGAGTACACAGTTTGATTTATTTTAATTTATAAGTAATTCATTGACATTATGAACAATAGAAAACAGGAAAATTTATCCGAAACACGTTATAGGTAGGCACATACCTATATAAATCCAATATCACGATAGACAAAAACAAAAACTTTTTAGGATATAAGATTAACAGAAGCCGTCCAATATGATTATGTTTAGAACAGTATGATATTTTGTTAATATATTTTTTATACAATAAAAAGCTGTCGGTGCCATTTTCATGACTGCCGACGCCCATAGACATCCGCATAAAGTAATACAGATGCGTTGCCCTCCTTCTATCCATCCATGGGCCATGATCTAAACATTATTTACCTACATTCCGTAGATACTCACCTAAAAGAGATCCAAGTGTTATTATCACAATTCCATTGAGGAACATCTGGATTCCAGACGCAAATGGAAGCCTCTCAAGAGGAACATAGCTGGGGATGATGATATTGAGGTACACCGTCCTGATGCCCTTGGTCACTCCCATAGCGAACCCGACGAACAGCATCCCAGTGAATGACGTTGTGAATAACATTACTGAAATAAATAAATGTATTGGTAATATTCATTAGGGAGGTATTAAATCATAATAAAGTTCATTGGATTTTCTCTCAAAATAAAAATGTTTAGAAGGAAGGGAATAGTTTTATCTATATCCATTCCTATTCTATTTCGATTTCAGCCGCATAACCTATTATATATTTCACTCCTATATGAGATGATATGTACTTATGTACATACACATATAGCCTACCTCGATAAGGTGACTATTTAATAATTAAAGAATAATAATCAAATTTCATTCGGCTCAGTAGTCTTAGATATTAGCACAAACCAACTTTTCAGCTAGATTTTAAAGTTGTAAATTTAAATTCCAATATTCGATAACATCAACTTTATAACAGACTATATAACAATTTCATAATCAAAAATCTCTCTACTCGTCCAGAAAGAAAACATTTTAGGTACGACGGTTTCCTCCGTAAGTTCCTACACTGTTAACAATTACGTTGCTATGGTCACTGCCTGGGTTTAGTAGGCATGAAAATGTTAATATAATGTTGATTATCCGTCTAAATATCGATAGGGTTTAGTCAGTTTAAGGGACTGCCAAATTTTACCATCTATGAGAGAAATGCCATACATTATGATATAAGTACCTAAATGATCTCGTTTAGTAAACGAATTAGATGCGTTAATTAAATGTAATTTCCTTAATAACATACAAATTATATTAGATTATACTTACTTGTGCGTATAATAACAATGACAACCAAAGCAACCAAATACATCACTCTGGGTGGTTTGTTACACCATTCGCCAATAAACGGTGCCACCAATCTGAACAGAGTATCGGAGAAACCAATGACTGCCATAATTTTAGCTATATCTGATGTTTCAAATGTCAACATATCCTTAAGTATGATCGGTAATAAGAGTGAAAAATTGGTCTCGACGCAAGAAGCCATCGACATGCCCAATAAAATGTTGACGAAGATCCAATCTTTGAGAAGGGTGAGATCGAAGAAGTCAATGATTTTCCTCAGAGAGCTCTTAGATGTTTCTTCTTCCGTATTATTTGTTACATCTGTCTTAACAGGTACCCCATTTGTTTCATTGAAAATATTTATTGAGCTGCCCAAATTTATTTCCTGTGATTCCCACCACTTGTATTTAGATTCTGCTAAAGGAGTGTCGTATGCTTTTTTTCGTATATCTGGGTGTGAAATTGCAAGCCTGTCTTCGATATCGTTATTACTTTTCAATGATCCAACGGATAAACTCTTGGGTGGTATATCGTTTTCAGGTGTATCAGTCTTTATCGAATGTAAATCTGAAAAGTTATACATTGCGACATTAGATTCATTTACAACGTCAACCCTAAAATGCGTTACTTTTTAAATTTATCATTACCTGGAACTTTAAAAGGAGTACTTCCGTTAACAAGTTCGACGCTAGCGTCCTTGTTTAGAGGAACCATTTCCTCTACAACCGGAGGGTTTATTAAGTACCATTTTGCTGGCCTAAGTAAACATGCGGCTAGAAGCGAATGTAGGCATATGGCGCCTAAGATGAGAACTGCATATCTCCAACCGAACGCATACATCAGCGCGCTCATGACCAGAGGTGTGTAGATTGTCCCCAGCCCAGTTAGGGACATACCAACGCCAATGGCTCGGCCACGTTTTTCTTTGAAGAAGGAATTTATTGCTAAAGAAAACGCCGCCATCACGGCAGCAACGCCTGCAGCTGAAAATTAAAATAACGTTTTTTTAGGTTGGAAATCGTTATATATTTTTTTGTCAAAAATATATGTGACTATCGACTCATGACATTGGCGCTCTTGATGAACTTCATCTGCCAGAAAAGACTTTAAATATATTAATTATGTATGTGGCATCTACACCGTCCTATCATCTCGTCCATTTCTTGAAAACAATGTACATTTAACAGAAGCTTTAATATCACAAAGAAAAATAAGCAGACGAAAATCTATTGGTCTATTCTGATCTGGTGCCCAATATTATTTTATTGTGTTACTCGTGCTCAAGAATTCTTACTTTCTTTAAACCTCCGTTTCACTTCGAGCAAGAGGTAAGTATTTTTACAGTCGTGTTGGCTCAATTGTACAAATAAGGCGCTAACCCACAATCTCTTACAAATTATACATTACTATCTTGAAATACTTACAATTTATAATACTGTACGATAAAATAAACAGCCAGAAATTCGAAGAGACAGCTGTTAGCATGAGCCCTGAAGATATCAACAGGGCTCCAGCGACGGCCACCTTTCTGTATCCAAACCGTCGAAGGACCGGACCTCCGAAGAAAGACAGAAGCATTCCAATGCCATGATTTAATATAATCACTAAGGTCCCCTGGGTGGCAGAGAGCCCGGTGTCTGTGAAAGCCTCTTGAAAGACTAAGCCGAAGCCAGCTATAAGAGGAAGAACTACGATCTGAAACAAAAAATTGATCTATTAAACTAAATCTAACGTACGTTGAGAAAAAGAAGAAATTTAAAATAATGACTTCTTGAACTTTCAATCCTTAAATAGCACCTAATAAAAGCTGAAGCTTCTTTCTGGCGTTTTTTCATTAATGTAGAAGTAAATATTTCATTAAAAAAATATCTGGAGCTGCATATAACAATGTATGTAGGTACTTTAGTGTACACGTTGTGACAATAACTAAAATTATTTAACAATTCTTTAAAAATGCATTTTTGAAATTAAAGAATATGTGCATCCGGTGTAAAGTGATAAAAAAGTACATTGATAAATAGATAAACGAAATGCTTAGCAAGGACAAGTGAATATTTGAATGTTAGTTAATCTTAGCATACGTAACAGATTTCCGTTGTATTGTAAGGAGACATACAATAGCCCTATCACAGTAGCGGGTGCAGCCGCTATTGGACGTATCTACGTACGTCAAAGAGACGTATAACTGCGCCGCGCAACTGCTGAGGTGACGCACTCAATAGTTACTTGGGAAAGCTATTTTAGCTTCTGTTTAAATCGGAACAACAAAAAAGTCCGATAGCATGATAATCCATGTTTTATGTGGGCACCGGAATAATCAAAATAATTGCGATATGCCAAATCCTTGGATATTGTATATTATATTCAACGGAATATTTTTATTTCTCATCCTACTGCCAGTAATATAATAAGTTATAATCCTATTAATATTATAAATGCGAAAGTTTGTATGTTTGTTTGTTTGTTTGTTACGTCTTCACGCAAAACTGCGATTTTCATTGAATTTGGCACACACAAGAGTAACTTGGATTAACATATAGAATAGTTTTTATCCCGAAAAAATGCTCCTATGGGATACCATGAGATTCTATTTTCCACGGGATCGAAATTTACGCGAGTGAAACCGCGGGGCGCAGCTAGTATAATATATATTCGAAAGTTTGTACTCTAAAAAATTACAGAATTATTTGAATAATATAATTTGGTGTATGTTGTAATATGTTGGTGTAATAATAGGTCCTTACCTATGAAATTAGCGTTTTGATGAACTGTCCACTTTGACTTCAAATTTTTAGGATTTGGTTTGGAATTCCAAATTCAAATTTATTTTGAATGTATGTTCGTCTATTCTTGTTTTGAATTTCGTAATTAATTTGTTTTTTCGCCATTAAATTTGTCTTTGCTTTCGTTTTATTGACAAAATGGAAAACTTGAAATATCGCTATATTTACGAATACGAGATTAAACGCGGCACTAACGCTGTAGAAACAGCTCGAAGGATTAATGATGTGTATGGCCAAGCTACTGTAAAAGAAAGCACTGTACGTTTTTGGTTCCAACGTTTTCGTTCTGGAAATTTTAACCTACAGAACCAACCCCGTGGTCGGCCGGAGACCCTTGTTGACAATGAAGAGTTGAAGGTGATCGTGGAAGCGGATCCGTCATAAACCACTTCAGAGCTAGCAGCAGGCTTCGGTGTAAGTGATAAGACAGTTTTCGTTCACTTAAAATAGCTTGGAAAAGTTAAAAAGCTCGAGAAATGGGTACCGCACGAATTGAGTGAATACACAAACAAACGCGCGTTGATTGTTGCGTTACACTACTCCACCGTCACAATAATGAAGGCATTTTGAATCGTATTGTTACTTGTGATGAAAAATGGATCTTGTACGATAATCGGAAACGCTCATCACAATGGCTGACCCCAGGTGAACCGGCCAAATCCTGTCCGAAGCGAAAGTTGACTCAAAAAAGGTACTAGAGAGCGTTTGGTGGTCTAGTGCTGGTGTCATACACTACAGCTTCCTAAGATCTGGTCAGACGATTACTGCAGAGCTGTATTGTCAACAATTAGAAATTATGATGGAAAAGCTGGCCGTTAAACAACCGAGATTGGTCAATTGCTCAAGCCCACTGCTGCTTCAGGACAACGCCAGACCCCATACTTCAACACAGACGGTTGCTAAGTTAAAGGAGCTGCAGTTGGACGACATCTCTACGACACCCACCATACTCCCCGGACCTTGTCCCAACAGATTACCACTTTTTTCAGAATTTGGACAATTTCTTGCGAGGAAAAAAATTCAACTCCGACGAAGCAGTCCAAACCGCTTTCAAAGAATTTGTCGATTCACGCCCACGAAATTTTTTTAGTAAAGGAATCAGTGAACTACTTATAAAATGGCAAAAATGCATAGATCATAATGGTACATACTTTAATTGATTAAATATAAAATTTCAATTTTTTTTTGGTTTTACTTTTTCCCTTATAAAACGCTAATTTCATAGGTAAGCACCTAATATGTTGATTATAATCTTAAATAACATAAAATATGCTTATTGTCTCGGGAAAAAATATAAGTATTGCTATTAGTTATTACGCAGGGAAAACTTCAGCTAGTTTATATATTACGATATACGCTAAAGAAGTTCTGAAAAAAATAATTTCAAATGTTTTTAATGTAATTGAATACTGATATTGAATTTGAAAAATTAACGCTCTCAGAAATCAACATCATTAAAGGTAAATTCGTGTTCAACGTGTCCGCTAATTACAGCTTTGTTACATTGCGCCCGAATGGGACTTAAATAAATCTGATATTTACATCACCATACATATATATTTTTGTGGATAAAAAAATAGACAGCATAATATATTTATCTTAAATTATACGTATCATCACAAATCAAATCTCAATCAAGGGATCTTCAAGAAAAGAGCTTATTCTTTCCTCAAAGGTCGGCAACGCATCTGTTAGACCTCTGGTGTTACGGATGTCTGTGGGCGTTGGTGATCACTTTACATCAGGTGACCCAACTGCTAGTTTGCCTCCTATGCTATATATTAAAAAAAATAAGGGAACAGACAGATCAGAATACCTCCTACGTTGTACCGTCACACAAAGAATATCGATCTTTGTGATAAATTTAACACTTTAAACATATTTAAAATTCATTGTAATCGATTCTACTGGCGATGCTGTTCAATAGTTTCCGTGTCAAGTAGGTGCACCTTGTATCTTGCCAGTACTCTTATCAAATGCACCAAATGATTCATTAAGCTTATACAAACACGGAGACACAGAAACATTATTTAAGGTAATTAAACATCGCATTAGGCGCTGTATCCTTTGTCTGAAACAAACTGAAAATCTTAAGTATTTAGTTCGATTTATCGACTCTAAAGTCTAAAGTAAATATTTTAACTAGCTGTGCCCCGCGGTTTCAACCGCGAAATCCATATAAACTTCAACACCCTATTTCACCCCCTTAGGGATTGAATTTCTAAAAATCCTTTCTTAGCGGATGCCTACGTCGTAACATCTACCTGGATGCCAAATTTCAACTTGATCCGTCCAGTTTTTTGGGCTGTGCGTTGATAGATGGCTATGTCACGTTTGAGTTTTATATAAATATAGATTTTATATTATATTTTAGATGGCCCATGGAGGTGGAAGGAGAAAGGAGGGCAGTGCATCTGTGTAGCCTTTACGCGGATGTCTATGGACATCGGTGGTCATGAAAATGGCTGAGACTGCTTGTTTGCGACCCTATACCATAAAAAAGATGCATAATTTAATTTTTAATAAACACATTCTGCGAGAGGTGGTGCCACACTATCATGCATGCAGCTGGAGAGGTACCTCTCGCCTACACGATACCTGCGTAAAGTGACAGCTGTGCTGTCGCGTTTCGTGCGGTGCGTAAGTAGCAGGTGACCCACAGAGGAGGAGGTGGAAGGAAGGCATAGCATCCATATAACCGCTATGCTGATGTCTTTGGGCATGTGTCGATTGTCACAAAAATAGCACCGATTTTTCGTTTGCCTTTATTCCATAAAAAATATCTGTTTATAATTTTCATCACGTTACATAAAGTATGAGTCTAATATTTTATTTATTTATAATTTATTTTTACATTCGTTTCTATAAAGGTGGTATCAGAAGTGAGTTTATTACTTCGATATGTTTAGCTTTGTGTTTTGGAGATATACAGTATGTAAGGTTCTTTGATTATATACACGGTAAGGTCATAAGATATCACGTACGGTGGTATCTGACTTAAACGTAAGTAAATATATTATGTTCTGTAAACATACATTATGTATTCCGTAAGTAAACATATAATACGCACAATGATGGGAGGACGAGTATGTATTGTTACTGGCTTGTGATCGAATTTGGTTTTTGAGTTTGTTTTCACAACCACAATCAAAGCATCGAATTGTTGTTTGTGTTGTAGATTGTCGCTACTTCCTTTGTCGTCTGTATTTGTAACAAAATATAAGGTTATTGAATGGATTAGATACATACATATATTTACATACTAGCTGCGCCACTCGGTTTCACCCGCATAAGTTTCGATCCCGAGGAAATATCGAGATAATATGTAGCCTATATGTTGATCCGACTTGTTAGTAATTTTCAGATTTGAAATAAATCCGTACAGTACTTTTTGAGTTTAGCCCGGACATATCTACAGATAAACTGACAAAAATTCTGAAAATTATATTTTTGGCCTCGATATCGATTGTAGATCACTTCCCAAGTATTCTTTAAAAAAAATAATTAAATGTACAGTTTTGGCTTTCTTACGATTTTATTATATGTAGGTATAGAAAATTGGTGCATTGTTTCTCATAAATGCCCGAAACATGTAGAGTTTTGCTCTGCACTTCAATGTAGGAATAATTCTTCGCAAGGGGACATGCCCTGGAAAATCTTTTTTATTGTGTGTTTAATTCATTTGTAATTAAATTCTTAGGCATATAATTGAAACAAAGTCAGAAACGAAAGAGGTTTTTATACCTTATTGTTTATCGCGAGTGCATTAGTGCAGTTAAGTAGGTTATAAAGAAATTCTAGTCAAGAGTCACTCTAGCCTAGAATTGAAAAAATAATAAAAAAGTCTGATTAGGTATTGTTACTTATTGATTGTGTAGCCATGACGCGGACGGTATGAACTTTTTATGTTCTGCAAGGTATGTGTAAATGCACCCGCATCATCCAATTACGACGGGTGAGCTATCCCTTGATGACATGAGACCGTAAAATGACAGCTACACTGTCGCCATTCGTGCAGTGTATTAGTTTTCGGCGGTCTATGGAGGCGGAAGGAGGAATCAGGGTAACGGTTCTGACTTTGAATTCGACAGCAAGCCTGTCTTGCTCCGTTTGCCTCTATATAGAATACAAAATGTGCAAGCCAATATATAACTCTTTAAGAAACCGAAAACTGAGTAGGTATTATATACTTAGATTTAAACAAAATGGCACATAACTCAAATGAACTATTCTCTAGGCAATAATTGCCTCTTGTAAAAGCGATAAAATGGAAATGAGTAAACATATATTACGGAGTCTCTACGACTTGCTGCATTGTAAGTAATTAATGATAAGATATTATATAATAAATTTAGTGATACTTACATTATTTAATGCATAGGCAAACGTGACGACCCACCCATAGCCCCCATCTGGCGGCACTTTGTTCACTGTTCGAGACATCACCAAATTCACATTATTTTTGTCCATTCACTCAAAAACTTAAGTATTTAATTGTTAATAAAACTATTAAATTAATAATCACTTCGTTACTTGCACATATTATTCATAAAATATATTAATTAATTAAATTACCAAACTATAATTTAATTATCAAGTTATGAAGTTGCGCTCATAACGTTTGTTGACAGTATAATAACACTGTATGAAAGTATTCCGTCTATATTATCAGCACGACAATATTTCCTTATCTGCAGTACTAATTCTTATTTACTCCGAGGTAACAGACCCTGTAACTACGAGTAAGTAATAAGTTTCTTCGGTCGTTGGACTATCTGGCAGTCTTGATTGACTATTAGACTAATGGTAGTTGCTAATGGCAACTTATCCGGCTACTTTCTTTTGTGCTTATTCTTTAACTTTAACAACTGTTATATTATATTCTGTTCATATTTAATTATTATAGAATATAACGAGAATTTACTCATGTCGTGTGGAGCCTATTTCAAAATAATGTCTCCAGTAGCCGAAAGCACCAATGGCTAGAATATTGAACTCGTCCGTAATTTGGTAAACGTAAATAACGAATTAACGTGTCGGTTCTCAAGTGTATTATATTCTCAACTATTCTCGGCCAATCTTTTTCTTGAATTTAATTCCACTGTCCTTTCAAGATATCAGTTAGTAAGAGGTAGTGCCATACTGCATGCAAGCATGCAGTATGGCACTACCTCTTACTAACTGATATCTTTCGAATTGGGCCGGCACGACCGGGGAGGTACCTCTCGCTTATACGAGACCGGCGTAAAGTGACAGCTGTGC
>LUGF01046784.1:498599-510534 GCA_001625245.1 Calycopis cecrops | reverse complement strand
TGAGTTATTAAAATAATAAAGAAAATATAATTTAATAGTAGTTTATGCAACTGTCGTATAATTAAGGGTATTAAAACACGAGTGTAAGCTTTTGAAACAAGCGAAGCGAGTTTCAAAATAGTTAACGAGTGTTTTAATACCCGTGTTATATGCAGTTGCATACACTACTTTACCTACACTAATGCAATTAATCAATTAATAAAACATTGCGAAACATTAAATTCAAGCGTACGTGTATTGTCGAACTGGCCGCCATTAAAATCTAACCAATGAGAGCGCAGCTGCAGCGCGCACAGGGCCAATCAGGAGCGAGCTCTCTCACCACTCTCTCTCTCTCGCTCTCACACAGTGTTATAATGAGATTTTACGATATCGATTTGGATATTATAACATCATGTCTAATTGCTTAAATTGAGTTTGTTGTTGTCTGAGCTATAACAGTAGTTATTATAAGTCAAGTATTGAAAACATAAGTAGAATGTTACAACATTAGTGTAGATAAAATATATTTTTTAATTTTTATAGTTAAGGGGGCAAACGAGAAATTTGAGCCGTGTTCATGACTACCGGTGCTCATAGACATCCGCATAGAAGTTATACAGATGCGTTGCCCTCCTTCCCCCTCACTCCATGGCACAGCTGTCACTTAAAGTCGCTTTCGTTTAATGGAGAGGTACACGCATGCAGCGTGGCACTACCTCTTACTAAATAAATATATTTATCTAATTTTATTATATTATGTATGTTATATTGTTATCATTGCAGCCGAATAAACGATCACGCCCGGGGAAATACACGGGGAATATAATGTATATAATAAGTTACCTAAATAACTAACAACATACATTATTTTCTTTTTTAAGTAGAATATTTTTGATATACAAATGTGTGGTTCACACTTAGATTAAGTATACTACCATTCATCTAATGATTCACATTATTTAATGTCTAACAAGTAAGGACACTTTCAGTCCAACTTGTGACTACACACTATAGATATTAGTATTAATTAGAAGTTGGTATCTATTAAATATTACTAGAATATAAAAATCTGAACATAAATACGTTCAAGTCTCTTTATTGTTGGTCCGCATACCATGTACGAAATATTAATTATTTATTAAAATTTTATCTCTATGAACAAAGAAAATCTCTTCTGAACAAAAAAAGGCCTTTAAGTAATATGTTGTAAAAATTTAGTTTCTAAGAATTTGCCGTAAGTTATTATGCAGGCGTTTCTTTATCTTATGAAATGATGCGTTCCTATTCATTGTGTTAGAACGACTTAATTCACCTACTTTATAAGAATCTTTTGACACACAACATCACTAATTTAGAACACTTTAAATGATAAGGTTTTAATTAATAAAGACTTATTCGTATTATATTATAAAATGATGAAACACTTTAATAACATTTTAACACTGTCATTTATAGAATAATACAATTCTAACACAACAAACTGTACTTAAACGTTATCGCGGTAGACTTTTGTCAAACAATATAGCACACAGACGTCTGTTGACTGTTGACCTCAGTAACACGCTGGCCTCTGCCGCCACACGACATTATTGGTTAATAGACCCCATTTATCCGGAATTATTCACTTAAAATTTACATGCAATTAGAAAATGGCGAATATTTATTGTGAAAAAATAAATAACACATGGTTCTAATGTGTGTAGTCAAATTTAATTCACTTTGATTCTGCGTTCTCTTTTACGCGTCTCTTTGAAAAGTATTTTTCTAGCCCCCAAGATATAGCCGTCAGCCATGTGAAGATGTTCAGACAATGTAATGTGGCTGCTGTTGATACACTGTCTTTGATCCAACCTAAAATCACAGAAACAGCTTTAAATGTAGCATGTAATTTATGCCCTCTATTCATTGTAGTAGCAATGAATAGAGAGCATAAATGAATAATTTATTAAACAAACCAGTTTATTTTATGAATATACGAGGTTTACTATAATATATAGGTAGGTAGGTATATAATCATTCCAAAACTTTTATATTAACCTTGATAATAAATAAAATGTGAAACTTTGTAAGAGTAAGAGGAAAGTAAGTAGAAAAGTAAATACGTATCTAAATATTAGGTTGAATACCTATAATATGTAATTAAAAGATATTAATGTAATAAATTAGTAAGAGAAATATAATATTATCTCACACAGTCGTCATATCTATTTTTTTAGGATTTAATAAAATAGAAATATTATAAGTAATCTAGCAGATCATTAATATAATTAACAGCAATACCCTAAGAGTATTTTTAAATATAATATTTTTCAACCCACCAACCACAGGTCCTAACAAAAGATAAACAACTCCAGCAGTAATTAGTTGTATGCCTGTAGCACCAGGTAACTTATGGAGAGGCACATGAGTAGGTATCACCAGTGCCATAAAGACTGTCCTGAATCCTTTTCCAAAACCAATCATCACAGCTACCAAAAGAACTACATTATAGTCCTGCCATATTGATAATACTGAAAAACAATAAAATCAAATTTGAAAAGCTGCACAAAGCGTATAGATAGCCATTGATATACATAACTACAGACTATATTACCTACTCTTCCCATTGCCATAGACATAACTCCTAATAGGAAGAAGGAATTATTATCCCAGCCAATTTTCCCAGCTGCAAATGGTATACAAAATCTTACACACAAATCGACGCCAGCCAATAGCGACATGAAGAATGCTATTTGTGATTTATTCATTCCATAATCACCTAGAATGAATGGAGTCAAAATGGAAAAGTTGAGTTCATTAAAGTTGGCCAAAGTTATACCCAACATTAAGTTTATAAATGTAAAATCTTTTAAAAGATCTAAGTCGAAAAATAATATAATCTTTTGCGACAAGGTTAATACTTCTTCCTCATCCTCTTCTTCTTCTTCTTCTTCTTTAATCATATTATCAAAAAAGACATCGTCGTCGGCTGGGCCTAGTACAAACTTCAGTTTGTCTTTGTCTTCACTCTCCTTGAGGTATTGCTCTAGTTTTAACGATGCTTCTTTTAATACTTCACTTTCGTAATTAAAATTATTGGATTTACGCCTATACCTTGTACGATAAGATTGATTACTATGAGTGTCCTTTAAATATTTCCGCTCTTCCGGCTCTTCTTCCAGTTCTCTTCGTACTTTTAGTGAAATATTACTATGATTGTCTTTTGTATATTTCTCACCATACTGCCCATCAATTTTTAAAGATTTCATACTTTTTGTCCCTGCTAAATGTTTTTCGGCTCTGTCAGCTATTGATTTTGCCTTTACAGGGTCAATGTTTTCCACTGCTGCCTTTTCTTCTTCTTTTAAATCTTGCGGAGCCTTGAGTGTTGGGCAATCTTCTATCTCTGATTCAGGGATCTGGGTCCCCAAATTGATCGAAGTTTTACGCTTAGATTTAGTGACTGGTTTTATTTCACGCTCGATAGCTAAACTTCCTAAATTGGCCGAAGAGTTCTTTTTAGACTCGTTAAGATATAGAGTTGAGGACTTGCGCGACCGATTTTCTAATAAATTAGACATGGATGGCTTCTTTGAATTTAGGCGGGAATTTCTTGCAGATCCGTCTCTGGATGATACTCTGCTCTTTGATTGTCTAGACTGACTAAAGTATCCGTCATTAGCTCTTGTCATCATAGGCACTCCAGGCTCTATGATTTCATAACCAGGAGTCACTGGATCATCTTCATTGTAAATATATTGACTGGAGAATAAGCTTAAGTTTTTAATTTTTGACATTTGACTGAAATAGCCGCTATCTTCAGCTTTTTTGCCCGTATGGTTAGTGTTTGTTGGTTGGAGTCCCGATAATAGTCTTTCCTCATCCTGGTCTTTGGGCTTTGGTGACTTTGAATGCCACTCAACTGGTTGTAATAGAAGGGCACAGGCGATAGCGTGTAATGAGATTCCACTGATAACAAGTATAGCACCAGTTTCTCCAAAGTATTCAAAGAGTGCCGTTATGATATGAGGCCACAACATTGGACCCATGCCCGTTGTAGTCCATGACAGACTAGTTGCCAATCTTCTCCGATTTTTCCAATAGGTATTAAGAGCTAGTGCATTAGCAGAACTGCTTATACCGTACGCAGCGCCTGAAATAAGTATATTGCAGTTAGTTAATGTATGTACGTATTTAAGTTAACTGAAAAGTGTGCAATCCTGGTTAAAAGAAAATTATCTTACCGTATAATATAGAGAACGATATAAGGTAAGTTATGAAATTGTACGAGAACGTTGTCAAAATTAAGGATATGAAGACAAATATTGCTCCAGTTAAAGACACCTTACGGTAGCTGAACGTCTTAAACACCGGACCATTAGCTAGGCCTGAAATCAAACAAATTTGATCGAAATTACATTATACATACATAGATTACAAAATGATACTCAAATTCCAGGAATTAAGTTTATCAGAGGTATCACACTGCAAACCCGCTTTTAGTTTGGCGTCGACAGCAATAATTTTAGTTGTAAATATTCCTGGATTCATCATCATCATCATCATCATCATCATCATGATCATCATCATCATCATAATCATCATCATTCAGAAGACGTCCACTGCGTGACAAAGGCCTCCCCCAGAGAACGCTTTATTCCTAGATTACAGTTGTTAATTACATTCATGTAGTCACTAGCTGCACCCTGCGGTTTCACTCGCGTAATTTTCCATCCCGTGGGAAATAGAAAATCATCCCGTAGCATCCCATAGGAACATTTTTTCGAGCTAAAAACAATCCTATGTGGTAATCTAAGTTACCCCTTTATGTGTGTGTCCATGAAAATCGGTTCAGCAGTCTTTGCATGAAGGAGTAACAAACAATTAAACAAACATACCAACTTTCGCATTCATAATATAAGTAGGATTAGTGTCATTGATGCATAGTAGCCGAATTGTTCCAAGGCCCAAGCCTAAATCAAATGTCTGTTAAAAGTTCCTACTTCTCACTCATGTTATTAATAACGCCGTATATTCATAGTTTTGCTTCCGTATCAGTCCGGTCTATGAGTTTCCGGAGATCTATTAGGGGAAGAAGAAACGAGGGCAACCTTTTTTTTATAGCAGGTATAAAGGGACAAACGAGCAATCGGAGACATTTTCACGACTATCGACGCCCGTAGACATCCGCAAAGAGACTACACAGATGCGTTGCCCCCCTTCCTCCTCCTCCCTCCATAGGCCACCGGTTACTTACGCCGCACGAAACGCGATAGCACAGCTGTCACTTTAAGCCGGTCTCCTGTTAGCGAGAGGTACTTCCCAGGTCGTGCCAGCCCAATTCGCCTGCATGCATGGAGTGGGGCGCTACCTCTTACTAAGGGAAAACATATTTGTAAAATAGCTATGCGGATGCTTGTAAGCGCCGTTAGACACGAAAGAGCTCTAACTATTATTTTGCCACCACAGAGATATAATGGCCTAGGTATACAGTAAGAAATGTCACACAAATACACGAGTAAATTAAGATAACAAAAACATTTTCGCATGTTTTGAGCAGTCTTATCAATCAGTGACACTCTGCCGGTACGGTATCAAGAAGTTACCATGCTTACGCGTCACGCACCGACGCAAGAGGTCAGCGCCGAGTTCATGTTGATGATCGTGGTGGTCTCCGCGCTGGTGATGCCCAGCCGAGCGAACTTATCTCGAAACAACAGCCCGAATTGTTGCAGCACCGGCAACGCTGATAACTACAATTATTGCACACTTTTAAACAATTTAGATAACGATAGATATCGGGAATAAGCCAGTTGAACATGATAATATTGTGTCAGTAATCAACACGGGCCCTCTCTTTTGAGGTCAATCCAACGCATTCGGTGTAACTTTAAACAAAGACTTTACGAACAAGCTCGCCGAAGTTTCATTGATATTGACCAAATTTTTATCCACCGAAGAATCTTCATCGACATATTTTGTAGTATGGTGTGGGAATCGAACCCAGAACCACGTAATCTAAAGCTAAATACGCTTGTGCTCAACAATCTAAACAAAGAAACCCAGCTGCTCTTAGAAGTTACTAAACTATAAGCCACTTTAAGAATTAAATTTTGTTTTTTAATAAAATTAAATATCACCGTGTTTTGTATTCCAGAAAAAAAAAACATATTTTGTTGTTCCCGAATATAGATTTGGTTTAATAGAATTTGCATGGAAAATAAAGATGTCATGTATGTGATACAAAATAAAATTAAAAATATATTTACTGATTTGTTAATTCATAATTTGACTTCAAAATATTTTTTAATTATTTTTTACAAATTTATTCTCTTACATCTTTTTATTATTTTTGACTTTTATCTTTCATTATAACTTAGTATGTTTCTGCTATTTTCTTCAACCTATAAACTTTTTAATTTATATGTAATAACAATAAAATTACTTACGTTAGAAAATCCCGCTGCAAAGACAATCATCCAACCCCAACCACCATCAGGTGGGATAAACTCTCCGTCTCTCATTACTTTCGATTTAATCTTTTTGGACGCCATTTTGTCGTAATATTTCTTTAACGATATTTACATAAATGACACGGAAATCAAACTATTGGGTACAATCCAGATTAGTCCGGAGCAGTAAGTAAGTCACAACTGCCTTGGAGTACTCTAAGATAAATATTGATAAATTAAATAGAACGCACAAACTTATATTAAAAGTTACCGAACGCCTGTGGACGTTATTGCTAAGGAAACATATGAATGTTACTAATAAATTAATACAGGACGATATCTTGACGATATTGTATTTATAAAGCATAAACACTATTATTACAATAATCTGTTATTATAAAGTGCAGATAATGACATGATGTATTATTGAATACATATATTTTGTTAATACGTACATTGTAATAAGTATTATGTAGGGTAAAGTAAGACTTAAGCTTTAACTTTTTAATAATGGTTTAATAAATTGATTTCATGTTAGTGAATAGTGTCTAAAGCTAATAAGTGCCTATAATTTAGTGCCATTAATCCGTCTATGTCAATTCTAAATTGAGAATATAATCAGAGATTTAATCTAGACAACGTTGATGATGGCAAAGTAATATCTACTTAAGTACCTATTTACCCATTAAGCTGCGGGACTAGAGCTCTTAAAATTGTCTATTGTTTTTTTTAATTTTCCTTATCTTGTCCCCTGTAGCTCCACATAAAAAAGCTCTGCATATACAGGGTTACTTTTTGGTCACCGGCCAAATTTTAAAATAAGGAAGTAAACATCGTTCCAAGGGTGTGTTTTAAATTTTATCGTCTAATTGTAATATTTTGTTAAATGAAAATAGATTTGAAATGGTCCGTAAAAGTACATCCATCGTTGTTCATACGTGAAATGTATCGACTTCAAGGTCAGTGACGCCGGCCGAGCGACACTCACGAGTCGGATGACAGACCAAGAAATATGCTTATAATATTGGACAAAGTAATTTTAAATAATAATTTTTTTATTCATTTTATTTCATAAATCGAAGGTATTATTAATTCTGAACCAAGCCTGAAAATTTGGTCGGTGACCAAAAAATAACCCTGTGTATTGGATGCATAATATGCGGGGAGAATCCAATAGGCCATCTGAAACCCATAAACGTTACGCACACTTTACGGAGTTATGTATATCTCCGGTCGTGCGAGCTCATGGATCCCATGTAACAATGTAGCGTTCCGAAATAAACTGGAAGAGCTGGGGTAGGCGAGGCATCACTATAACCATCGCAAAGGAGGTCGATAGTCACCAAAAAACTCCATAGCAAGATCGTGAACGAGTTTTAGGCCGTTTATTCACATAAACTTACACATATGCTTAAACATTTACTACAGTTTGTCCTACGAACAAACAATGCATAAAATTTGATTTATTCGCTCGGAAATTCCAATTTGACGATCTGGTAAATATCAATATAGTTTTACGACGACGCCGTAGCTCGTCTGTCCTCACCGATTATAAATGTTATCATAAAAGGCGCTGCATTACACACATTATCGTTAAAGATAAATAAGCGAGCCATAAACACTCCAGGTCAGTCATATGACTCGTGTCAGTTGAATGAAGCTATAAAACGATAGCCCTAGATTATGTTTTATGGTGTGGTTATGTTCTGGAACTTGGATGAATTAAATATAGATATTTCTTGAAGTTGAATCGTGAAATTAGCCAATAGCCTTCCACTGCTGATGTCAAAAGGCCTTTTATTCATGTGCAACCCTAGTAAATTCGGTTATATCTAGTTTTTTCTGATTTAAAATGACGTCAAAATATATTCCAACTAGCAGCATCAGCAGGCTTCTCAGACTGTCAATAGTTAAGAAGTGCAGTATATTTAAAGGATGAGCAAAATTGGTGATGGTCTTGTGCAAAGGCAAGATCAAAACCAGAGCGAGGGAGTCAGAATCAACAAGAACAAGACCAATACCTAGACCGATAAAATTATATAAGACTAGGTGTCCCGTGCGCGCGTTGTTACGACACCAACAGATACGTCAGCATGAACTATCATAGCAATATATAAAATTCATTGGAACGACAGTGGCGCCATCTATTGAAAATTGGTCGTGCCAACTTAGAAACCTTCATGAGCGCATTCGTGGAAATACACATACAAAATTTCAACCCAATCGGTCAAGACGTTTAGTAGTTGACATACCGACAGAAGCGTCGCCTACCGGATCCAATTGTATTTTTTTAATATCCAGGAAACTATCGAAATACCCATATAAATTTTTAACCAAATCAGTTAAGCCGTTTAGAAGTTTACCCGTTTTCCTATGAGAATGAAGTTTTTTCCCGTGGCTAAAAATAGCCTATGTTAATCTGTGATAATGTGGCATTCAAATGGTGAAAATTTTTGAAATCGGTCCAGTACTTTCGCATCCTATTCATTACATACAAACACACACACTCACAAACACACACAAAAAAATCCTCTTAATATAATAGACTAAGACACAATACACAAGACTCAATGAAAATTACTATTTACAGTGCTTATAATAATATGAACTATTTCCAACAGCGTCAACATAAGCTTAAGGAACGATACAGTTAGCATGTCGAATTATCAGATTGTTTTCCAGATTTTAACGTTATATTTAAAAACTAAGAAACTACCACTTTTTGCAAAAAGGATGTACAATATTGTTCTAAGAGTATCTACATAAGTATCTCAGTCGCAACTTCTAGATGATTAAAACACAAAGGAAAATTTGTTCAACAACAACAAGACTAGACTTATTTGAGTAGGTAAGTATAGGTAAAGCCAACACAGAAAAAGTAAGATCAAGACAAAAACTGTCCAAGTCTTGGTTTTGGTCTGTTTTGCTCATGTTTTATATATTTAGACAGTGTTATTGACAGTTGAACTGCATCAAGAAGTTTCCAAAAATATGGCCAAGACGAGTTTTTTTTTTTTTTTTATAATGGATAGGCTTGCGATTGGCCAATGCCTCACCTGGTGGAAAGTGTAGACTTAGTCGACGATGGAACACGCTTGCCTAGAAGGTACCTATTCACCCTCGATTTGAAGATTCCCAAGTTGTAGGTATCAGGGAATACATACGCTAGTAGAGTACTCCACACTTTGGCTGTATGTATGACAAAAGTAGATGCAAACCTCTTTGTACGTATTGGTGGAATCTCAACCATGTAGCGGTGTCTGTGCTCAGAGCGTCTACTTGTCCTATTGTAGAAAGGTGTGGGTGGAATAAGTTCGTGAAGTTCGGAAGCACTAGTGCACTGTGCAAACTGTAAAAAAGTTGAGACCTTATGTAAAGCCAAGCTTTTAACTCTAGCTCATTGTCTTTGCTATGCTCTAGCTATCTAGCTCTAATATCCTCTCCATACTATTCTTTCAAATGAATGGCATGGAGAGAACACGGCCGAGAGGATGTGACCGTTCATTTCAGTGAATTCATAAACATACGAGCAAATTTAAGGCAACAATAAAAACTGACTTTCGGAACAATGGCATAATATTCCGAAAGTCAGTTTGCTGTAAGTACGCTGTCATTATCTTCGTTCGACGTTCTTAAATCCGCTACCGTGCTTTATGCACGAAATTTCCGATTCTCTTAGGGATATTCGAGAAAAGAGCTAATATTGCGTGGTGTCTATTCTTCTAAAAGACTGCACTGCATGTCTACAAATGCATCTGCTAATCTGCTATACTCTAGCGTTAATTGCTACGTGCGATGGTGATCGCGAGACAACCGCGGTGACCCATCTGCTTGTTTCCACCTGCCTATAAATAACCGGTTCGTAAATACGAGAGACCACCAGATCGAATTTACGAAGACGTATGAACCATGAGTCACATGGACTTTTCGTAAGGATTTTGTAGATATCTTCATGGAATTATAATATCATTTTCTCAAAAACTAACGGAAGAATATATAGTTAAATGGTTATATTGATATATAATTTATTATGTATATTGGTATTGACACCTACTTTTATTAGTTCTGTATTCTGTTTCTGCTCTAATAGATTTTATACAGACTTAGCAGATGGGACAAACATTTCCCGTTAGACTTTTTCCTTAAACAAGAAATCTTACCTTTCTTTACCTGTTGCTCACCTAATACCGACTCAAAATGTTAACTATGCTATCATGTGTATCTTTTTAACCTTTATTGTGGTATTAATGGTATTCACCAAGTATTTTTTATGCTATTCACCAGAAATTTTCCATTGGTAGTCGCCAAAAGGTTCGCGCGTGAATGGCATTTCAAGTTCAACCAGAAGAAATGCATGCATCTGCTGCAGTGGATACCGAGCATTTTTCGCTAATATCTAGAATATTCGCCAATTATTATACTCATATTATTCATACGACAATTCAAAGATTTGAGAGTACTTTACAATCACACAATTTTTATTTATTCTCGTAAGATTAGGTGATCACGTGCCAGAACCGTTTTAAGGTCAAATGGGGTTAGTACCTACTCACAAACAATACAGTGGAGATAGAATGATAGACATGACACCATTATTTTATCTACAATCATCGTATTCATTATCTTATAGTGAAAATTATTAACGACGCGACGCCCGAAATCTTCAGACTTTTTGTTGATAAAAAAAATGAAATAAAATAAAAAATGTACAATAATTTGCAGTCCAATAAATTCCAGCAGTACCACTTGGCAACATGAGGTTCCTAGCAAATAATATACATAGCACTTTTATAAACTTATAACTTTTAACGTCGCTCATGTAAGATGAGCGACGTTAAAAGTTATAGCCTAGCCTTGTCTGTATAGTTGTCACGTCTCGTCATATTGAAAGTTTTAGTTGTGAGGTTACACGAAAACACCATCTTGTTTTAACGAGATAATTTGCTGACCCCCGATTTGTTTTATCTCAACCTTGACATAGGTTACCAGACGCTCTGCTATCGTTCAAGTTAAACAAACTACGATTATTTAGGAGCTAATTAACGTATCTTCTGTACAATCGCGAGTAAGCAGTTCTATCGGTACGTTACGTGATAGAAAAACAAAAATCCTACTAATTACGATCTAATCATAATTAATTAACTGATACTCGGGCTACTGCATAAATACAAACGTCGTCTCTAGTCTTAGGCGGATCACACACGGCACGCGGTTGGCGGTGAGGCGGATCCCAAGTTACGTTGGGCTCTATGAAATCCGTTGATACCTAAAATTTTTTAAAATTGAAATTCTTGATCCGCGCGGTTACGCGGTTGCCTGTGTGTGAGGCACCGCGTGCCGTGTGTGATCCGCCTTAGACCAGCGGTCGTCAACCTGTTGACAGGCAAGGGCCGCAAGGCGGCAAAATAAACTAAGCGTGGACCGCACTTGTGATATTCACCCTAGAAGCCCAATTTACATTTTTTTTAGTTTGACCTCTCCTCCCCAATAACTTATCCAAAAGACATTCGCGGGCCGCATGT